>PYWC01000058.1:1321244-1332306 GCA_003182015.1 Tuber magnatum
ATGGAAACAGCAGACTTCGACAGATAGTATTCTTAAATATACTTGGTTGAACGGTTACTTCTTTGATCTCCTATTACACCCCGTTCGAAGCCTCCTTTAGCAAGCAGCGCTCGCTTCGTGTTGATCACGAAGCCATCTGCTCCTATCGTACCGCTACGTGACTAGGGCCCAGCCCGAACACGTTACAACTTGCATAGAATTTTGCCTTTCCGAGCCGCTCACATACTTAGCGTATGTGGGTTTCGTGTTTCTCTATTGTGTCCTAAAATATTAGTATATCATCAACATATACTCATACAAAGTGATGTAGTAATTCACTTAGGAGATCTTCTATTATTTGTATAAAGGTTGCAGGTACATTCATGTCTTCTCGTAGCATTACTTTGCTAACAAATCCTCCGAATGGGGTTTTGAATGAATTGAACTTAGCAGTGTCTTTGTCCACTTATGTTTGAAAGTATGCGTCGGTTAGGTCAATTTTACTCCTGAATTTCGCTCGTCCTATTCAGTTTAGGATCTGTTGTTGGTTCGGGATAGAAGGGTTATCCATGATTGTGTTGTCGTTTCGAACTTTCAGGTCCACCAGGGGGCAGATCATGCCGTCTGATTCTGGTTGTACAAATATAGGAGCCGCTCCGGGGACCTCCTGTCGTATGATTACTCCAGCTCATAATTTCTAATTTATCCAGTTCATGAGTTTCTTCTTGTATGCTTCTGGGATTGAGTATGTCGGTTGGTTCTTTAGATCCTTTGTATCCTTTAGCCCAATGTGATGGTTAATCTTATGCATGGAAGGTAGCGTTTTAGGGACCTTTTCTGGGAATACATTCTTGTATTCTTCTAACAGTGTTGTTGCGACCACATCTGCAACAGCGGCTCGGAACTCCCCGCTTGTTGGTTTGCGTAGCATGCGTGGCTTGTTATCGGAAAATTTCACTGCTATGTCCCCACACCTGATAAGGGCATTGTGTCTTTTTAGGAATGGTATTCCAATCAGGGCATCGTATTTTGCCAAGTTTCCTACCAACATTTCTTGATTTGTCCATTTCCTTTTTCTGATCTCTATGGTCAGTCTACATTTCTTGTGGCTTGAAGAGTGGGAACCTTTTATTGCCATGTTGACTGTTGTTGGTTGGGGTAGGGTTTCAGTAGGAATGCCGTGGGTAGAGATAAAGATAGTACTGCTAATATCACAACTGATTCTTCCGGTATCGAATATTATCTTTGCTGGATGGCCCTTTATGTAGATTGTTCCTTCAAATGCATCACCGGGCTTAACTGTCAGCACTGGTTGCATTTAGAGGCTTTCCATTTCCACTGAGTTAATTTCTACTTCATCGTATTCGGTTGCTTCTATGCGGTTTGTGCTCGCATCTCGCTTTGCTGTTTTCCCCTTTCCATTTTTGGCATAGCAGTGCTTTGCACAGTGCCCCTTTTTCCCACCTTTAAAGCACGCACCTTGATCGTGTCATTTTTGCTTTTTATCTTTCTTATCTTTCCCGCCTTTGTGGTTTGGTTGTTCCTTCCTTACATTATCATATGTTGACGATTCTTTGCTGCTCCGCTGCTGCGGAATGTGCATTCGGTAAACTCTTGTTTCATACAGGATGGTGTTCTTGCATTCACCTCGTTTGACAATCCTGTCAAAGGAGTCTCTATCCTCTTCCATGGGTTCTACCTCCTGGCATAGTCTGGGATGCATTGCTTCATACAGTCTCTATCAGGATGTATATTGAGATACTGTTCTTCTGGGCAGTCGACCATGGTACATTAGGAGATCCGTTGCGATTATCGATATCCTACCGGTTTTCCCATTTCGTACTTGTTGGATTTCCTTGAACTCCTTATACAGTTCTTCTGTAGTTTATGAGGACTGGAATCTGTCTCGCAAGTATTTTGTCAGAGTCGTTCCTCGGATTTTTTCCTTGCTGTCGCAGTGGTTTATTGCTTGGTGATATGCTTCTTCTGACTTTCCCATATAGAAACTTCCAAAGTATGCTCCACTTCCTTCCTTTGCCTTATCCACGCCGTGCAGGGCGACGTATTGAGAAGTGGTTGTTACCTATCGATCAAACGCTTCAGGTTTTAGGTCTTCCTTTTTGCCCAAGAATGTGGGCAGTAGTGGGAGCTTGACCTTGGGTCCTGGGCCAGGCGGCATGGTGGATTCTCCTTTGGACACATCGTATTTGGACTCTTTGCTGCTGGAACTGTCATCTGACGAGCTTTCTGAAGAGTCACTGGGGTTTTCGTCTGGAGGTTCTGTTGATACCGAGTGATCTGATTCTTCTTTGTTGTCGTTTTCCTCCTTTGAAGTGTGGACAGGTGGGCCGTCTTTCTTTGCTGGTTGTGCTGGTGCCTTTTCTTTGCTGGGGCTGAGGGGAAAGAGCCCAGGAAGGCTTATTGCTGCTTTTGCTAACTCGTCAGTTGATTCGCTAAAGGTCTGCTTGGCCAAGTCTCATGCTAATTGTCTTTCTGCTTCGTCAATTGAGAAATTGCTCTTTGGCCCCTTCAGCTTCTTAGGTTGCCTTCTTTTGGTAAGGCCTTCTCATGGGACCTGCTTCCCACTTCGAGTCTCTAGTGACTCTATGGTGTCGTGTTGGCAGAGCCGAACCTTCCGTGGTTCTGCTGCTCCCTACTGCTAGCTTCGATATTGGACTTCCATAGGTTTGTAACTGGTACGGGTACTAGGTTGTTTTATGTTTAGTTTTACAGTATCGTTTGATACTTGTATTGTTTCGTGTCCTATCGTTTGATACACACATTGTTTTATGTTTAGTTCCACAGTATCGTTTGATACTTGTATTGTTTCGTGTGCTATCGATTAATACACACATTGTTTTGCAATATCGCTCATACTGGAGATAAGCGACATGCTGTATTTAAAGACTGCTGATTCCCGCGATGGAAACAGCAGACTTCGACAGACAGTATTCTTAAAATATACTTGGTTGAACGGTTACTTCTTTGATCTCCTATTACACCCTGTTTGAAGCCTTCTTTAGCAAGCAGCGCTCGCTTCGTGTTGACCACGAAGCCATCTGCTCCTATCGTACTGCTCCGTGACTAGGGCCTGGCCCGAACACATTACAAGGTTGATCAGCCCTGGTCCATGCTGGTTTCTAACCACTTGCTGAGGTTAAAAAAATGTAACGTGTCCGGGCGGGCCCTAGTTATGTAGTGGTACGTTAGCAGCAGATGGCTTCTTGATCAACAAGAAGCAAGTGCTGCTTACTAAAGGAGGCTTCGAAGAGGTGTAATAGCAGATCAAAGAAGTAACTGTTCAATCAAGTATATCAAGAATACTGTTAGTCGAAGTCTGCTCTTTCTATCGTGGAAATCAGCAGTCTTTAAATATAGCATATCGCTTATCTCCAGCATGAGCAATATTTCAAAACTTTGTGTGTATGAACCGATAGCACACGAAACAATGCAAGTATCAAACGATACTGTAAAACCAAACATAAAATATTTCGTGTATCAACCAATAGTATACAAAACAATACCAGTATTAAATGATACTCTGAAACCAAACAATAAAATAACCTAGTACCCGTACCAGTTATACCACCCGACCGGGTACAATAGCATTGGGTTCAGGATTGTATATCTGAGAATAGGGTTCAGACAGTTGCTTAATAGTTGAGGAGATAGTTTAGCTAAAGTTCTGTATAATGGAATCTCATGAAAACTAATACAAGATTGTAGTTACATGTAAGGAAAGGGTTAGAGGTATTGGGATTTGTTAGCGGAGTATTTCCCTTTGTTATATAAAGGGGTATGCCCCTCTGTGATTTATTTTCCTTACTCTGGTAATTTTCTGCCTACACCTGTACTTAGGAATTAAAACTTTGTTTCTTATTTGTATCACTAGAACCTATGAACCCTGCCCCTGAACCCTGGAACCCTGACCCTGACCTTCTGAATTCTAGATACAAAACTTTCTTCTTTATATACCTGTCTCTATTTCTTATCCTACTTATTGCAGTGTATTTTGGACTATCTGCTCTTGATCCTACATGGACCCTGCCTATTACAAAAATACAGTTTAGTAAACAGCTGGACTTTATCTGAAATCTGTAGAGAAATAACTTAAGTTTAATAAATTAGTTTTTTTTGATGAGGTATAGTATATCTAGTGTCTAGTTTTTATTTTATTTTTAATTGATCTACAATACTATCTACAATAGATATATGTAGAATAACATTTGATAAGGTATTATCCCTAGTTATAGGTCATCTCCTAGTAATGGGTCAGTTTCTGGCTAGATGCAGAAATATCAAAAATTGCAACTGCTAACTCAATATTAACTCTGTTAATCTGATAGTTTATATAATAAAGGCTTTTAATTGTTACATAATATACATAAAAATTAATTTTTTGTAATAATAGAAACTGCAGTATTGAGACCCCAAAGTGATAGTTTATGACTCAATCACTATCACTCTCAGAATCAGAGCTTAAAGTGGCTTGATAGTTAACCTTTTTATAGAAGGAGCACTGGGAACAGATAGTACTTGGACTTGTATTGTTAGAAATTGTGTTTTCATCATAGAAAATATAAGCTATTGGTTTGAAAACATGACTGAATAAGAGATTTTGTAATAACTAGTTTAGTAGACTTATTGCAGTCTATCTTATCCTCTGGTTTATCTGAGATCTCCATATTTTTAGTAGCTTTTGGCAGAGCTCTTGCCTTTCCTTTGATTATAATGGCTTGTAGTTTGGCCTTCTGTTGCTATTGTGAGAGCTATTTCTTTATAGCCTATTCTTTTTTATATATATTATTACTTTCACACTTCTTATAAAGCTTTGCAAGTACAGAAGTATGAAGAATTGTACTACTCTTAATTTGACAGTGGTTAGTAGTACTGGGCTTAACAGCTTGAAGCCTAATAATAGTTACTATATTGCGAACAGGCTATGAATTTGCCTTACTATATAAGTCTAAAGCTTCACTCAAAAGAGTACAACCTTCATTAGGGGGCTCATATCTGTTGGCCTTCTCTCTAATCCTATCAAGTTTAGATAATATCTCTACATGTGTAGGAGGAGACAAGTATCAAAAATGCTGGTTATTAATAGCTTTTGAATGAGAAGCACCCATTTGAAGCCCAAAATAGCTCAAAACTCTCCCCTAGTTGGATAGAATCATGCTTCTTGTACACCAGGCTGATAAGATATTCCTCTCACTCATGGTCTCATCACTTGCCTTACAGTATATTGGATAAAAGACATCTTTGTATATTGCCCAATTGGGACCATGGGTACAGAGAAAGTTCTCTAACTTCTTCTGATAACTGGTTTCCATAGAGGGGAAGATTCTAGTCCAAGGATTGAAGAACATGAATTGTATAGCTAGGAAGGCAAATCAGATAGATATTCATCTTAATACAGTGCTGTATGAACTTAATATTGTTGATATAAGAGCTGTGACTATCTAAAACAAGTATTTGATAATCATGGATACTACATTTTAGTCTTATCTTTGATTCAAATATCTTTATCAATCACTCAAATGTAATCTCAGTTATGGAGTATCTAGCTTTGGAGTATGTAAAGTAGACAATAGTATTCTTCTTATAGTTGATATTACTATAGTGGCTCATCAAATAAGCATTCAAGACATGAATAATAAAATATAAAATTGACTTCCCATTTTTAGAAATGACTTCAAGTATAGTAACTCATGAGTGGTTTCTATCCTGCATGATCCTTGGATTTTTTCTACTAGTATGGTGTAGAATTGTTCCACTAATTCTCAAACCTATTACAACTCCCTTCTAGGCAGTATTCCATATATTTTCAGGCTTGATATAATATTTATAATACATATTATAGTAGTAATTGAGGTACTCCTTTAAGATTTCTAGTTTGATAGCAAGTGATTGTTACTTGTCCAAGCTCTTTCCCATATTGAATTGGATCTCTGAATGACTTCTAATAAACCAATCAATGTAATACTTTTCAATTTCTCTCATTCTTTCTTTCATTTGCAGCAACTGGTAAACTATATTTAGAATATGTCTTCAATGATGAGGAATGCTGTTATGGATAGTGGCTTAGCAAGATTGTGGCATATGGTAGAAATTAGTCGAGATAACATGTGGTGAGAATTGATAGAGGTATTGAAAGGTTTAGTTAGGCTTACTGGTAAGGCAGATTGATCAGGCTTATCAGGTAAGGCAGATTAGTTAGGCTTTCACATCATGACTCAGATTAGAGGTTATGAAGTTTCATATAACTTATGGCTGTAAGTTATTAGAGTTTTATAATTGGTTAATATGCTTGAGCAACTTGCAGTTACGAGTCGTATAATGTTATAACTTTTGCACATAACTCAAATAGTAAGTCCTGAGTCTTATATATATGATACAGTTAGCATACATGACTATGGCAGGTGACTCTGGTGTATGAGTCACAGGGTTAAAGTTGGCATAAAGAGTGAGTATAAAAGAGATCTCTAGGACCCAGGAGGATAAGCTCTTTACACTATCATCTTTGTATCTTCTTACCTATAACTTTACTACCTTACTTATTACCTATATAGTAACATTGCACATATACTATTATAAGCAAGACATCAGATAGGAGCCTTGAGTACTTAGCTATCCAACCCATCAGAAGAAGCAAAGTCTCTAATGTACAAGACTTAGGTACTTTCACTCATATTAAGAATGTAGTAACCGGTAGAAAATATTACAAATACTTCTATTATTATAGTCTTTGATTCTGTCTACAATAATACTCTCCTCAACCTTGGCAAGTAGTTGCTATTACTTGTAAACCTCTGAGGCAGGTGTACTCTTATGTCAAAGGTGGTTTTATAATATTATATTCGAGAGCCTAAAGAGTGTAGCTATTTTGTATACAAAGAGTTCAGAATGGTCAATTCCGTACTACAAAGTATAGTTCCGGAAGACTAAACTCTATACCAATTTTCTAACAAAATGTGTAACACTTTTTCCCGCAACAGCAACTGTAATGTATTAGTAATTGTTTGTTTTGACTCCTAGGTTATAAATCTTAAAACTTTAAGTTCATGACTAGACATTATTTTTTTTGATTTTTATAAGCACCAGAGACAGATTCAAGATATCATATAATACAATATCTGTTTTCCTATCAATTATTATACAAGAAGCTCAGAGTCTACAATCTGCCTGTATGATGAATACCTAGTATAAACATATCTTTTGAAATCCTATAACCCATATATCATATTATTCCGATATGTATCTATCATGTATAATGTCTTTTGAGAGTATTTCCAGATCAAGAGGTTGGGTATTTGATTTAGTCCTTCTAGTACCAGACAAACCAGAGAGGAAAAAGAATATTCACAATTGACTTATGTATAGGATTTTGCTCAATTCCAAAAGTATTCGATATATGGTTCTGAAAGGTTAGACTCGAAACCAACATTCAGTGTAAAAGTATAACAAAATTCTTGTGACGCCAAGTGTAACACTGCTAAGACTATATTACCCTATCTAGAAATGTATAAACCCTTAATCTATAACAGTATAAAATACTATTATTAGAAGAAGCCTATGATAAAAATGAGAAAATATCATAATTGAGGTTAATAATATCAAAGTGTGAGCTAGATTTGTTAATTAAGATAATAAAATGTATCATATCTTAGTAAGAGAATTAGCAATTATTTAATTAATCTACATTAATTTCTGTCTCTGAAATGTATCGATGAGATGTATATTTAGTATAAACATGGTTCTTAAAGTCCTCAGAACCATACACGATATTGTTTCGATAAGCATCCATCATGCGCAAGGTTCGCTGATAACATTTTCAGATCAATTGATTGCTAACCTGCTCTAATGCTTCAGGAACTGTATGAACTAAAAAGGGACAAGAGTATTCACAATGCACGCTTGTATACAGCTTTGCACATCACTAAAAATATTCAATGAAGTTTAGTTCATAATGAAATATAGGATAAAAGATTACCTGATGTCCAGCAGCTTCTAAAGTTTCTTCTAGTTAACACTTCTGTGCTTGAAAGTCAGGCTGTGAAGAGAGAAGTGCCCTTGCACAACAGTTGGCATCGCTAGCATGTTTGCAGGCTAGGTTGGGTTTTCTTTCCCCAGGCTTTGGACCTGGAATGGAATATTGGGTAAGAAACCTTTGACCACCTGGCCACAAGCCACGTTCCTGCAAAATGATCTGTAGTCCCTTTAAGCGCCCATCGGGTAACATCATTGATTGTTGACAAATCAGATGAGGATGATCAGAATGTCTATAGTATCTATCTCGTACAGGACTTGTATTTTTACCACCTGGCATAAGGTTTATGTTTCCAATATAAAGAGCACCAGGGGCATATTTCTGATGAATTTTGGCATTATCGAATGCCCAAGGGCCCTGACATCCAGGAAATGCTGCTTCAAATACTGGAATTGCTTTCTCTTTAAGCTGTTGCAACAATAGGTCCCCTGTCCACCAGATATCTCTTCCACATTTCAATATCTCACTAACATTTCCACCACCAAGTTGGCCAATAGGGGTGAGAAAATCTGAAATGTGAAGGCCTTGGCCACGTCCTTTCTTCTGAATTGGTGCTCTGTCCTCATGAATTCAGATCTTCTTACATCCTTCATTTGAGTTGAAAGTGCATTCATCATGTGTGATAAAGACCATTGGACGACTATTTGCAGGATAAGACTTTTCTATAACATGGAGATTGGTATCCCATTCCATCAGCTGTGCCTGAAGTGATTGCATTCTGGGAAAGAAGATTGTGTTACGATATTCAATAACATCAGTCCTCACATGCCCATACTTATAGATCCCTTTTTTTACTTCCTTCCAGTTCCATCCTAACTTTAAAAGCCAATCTCTAGCTGAGTGACTAGAAAGTGCTTTCTTAATCCTCCTATGGACCCAGCCAAGGTGATTATAGGCAAGGGGTTCCCCTCCACTTGATTGTAAGTCTGATCCATATATGTTTCACTTCAGTAATTAGTAACAGCTTGGGTAAGTCCAGCCAAATTCATTGCTGTTCAAACAGAAAAATCAGTTATTATTTCCTAATTTCCTTGGAATTATTCTCCATGATTAGACATGCATACCTTCTCCATCCACTGACATATATTCTTGCATTGCAAGCACTGTTCCCTCATCTGTCAGCCAGCTAGTAACTTTTACATGTCTTTCCTGCTTTGGAGCTGAAAGTTTGCCAAATTGAATATAATTGACCCCTTGACGTAGGAGCCTATTCATTACCCAAACTCCCCATCCACCAGATCTTACAACCAACATTGCCAACTCCTTTCTGGACTTTTGTGGTATTATTGGATCTGTCGACTGGTGCTTTGTTTCTGCCAACTTCCATTGTCTCTCAGCCTTCAGCTGTAACTTTAGGAATGTATATAGTTGCACATTTCAATCAAGCTGCAAACTCATACTAAGAGCACCACTTTGACTATGCTGCAGTACCTTCATCTTTCTCTTCAATCTTTTTAATACGAGTTCTAGAAGTTGCTCCTTCATTATCCGCAATGGGCCTGCTAGCCGTGGCCAGCTGGCAGTTGCCTGCTTTAGCTTCTCACAATCCTATTTCTTGATAGTTAACTTTATATATCATATTTGTTAATAATTCTCAATAACTGCTTACATCTGTACCAATTGTATCTTGCATTTACCTCCAAAATTTGAGTTTTTGAGTCTTAACGTATTATCTGCAATTCTGCTCACTCTTACTGACTGGCAATTCTTTGACATAGCCTCTGCGTTTTCACATATACTCCTAATATTCTTGGACTCGCTCTTTAGACCCTGTCTGTCTAGGTTATAATAGTATTGGGTAGATCTATCTGATCTAACCGGATTGTAGATTATACCAGATGTTGTTGTTGTTTCTTTAAGCGGCTCTTACGCGATCTTTCTTTACCAGTCATTGGAGGCTCTTATGTGACACTTGTTGAGGACTTGTAGGTAGCCCGATAGTTGCGTACACACTCTCGTATTGCTGTATACTTCAGTTCCTCTTGGAATGTGGTGTCAGCTCTCTCATCCTCCATTCTTCTAATCTGTATTGAATTTTTCTCTATCTCTAGTACTATACAGATTAGCAATTTGACCTGTTTGAAGTTATAAGATGCAATTTCATCACTAAGAAGAAACCTACCCTGAGATAGTAAATAGAGAATTATAAAGTATTGTATAGAGATGAGATGTGTCTGAAAGAATTGATTGATAAATTATTAATAACAAATATAATACTCTCCTATTTTATAAGTTAAAGATTTAGGGTTCTAGAGTTTTGTGTGTAGGGCAACATGGTCTTGGCAGTGTTACGCTTGACATCGTAAGAATTTTGTTACACTTTTGCACTGAATGTTGATTTTGAGTCTAGCCTTCCAGAACTATAGTTTAGTTTATAGTGAAAGGCTGGGTAAAATATAACCTGATATTCAACCACCTTCAAAGCTTCCTGTAACTCATGCTTTTGCTCTTGAAAGTTGGATTGTGATAAGAGTAGTGCCCGGACACAATAGTTGGTATTACATGCATGTTTACAAGCTGAATGTGATTTCCTTTCACTAGGTTTTTCACCTGGAATTGAGCATTGAGTTAGGAATTTTGTAACCTGATAGCCAAAGACCATGCTTCTGCAAACTAATTTTAAGTCCATTCAAGCGGCTGTCAGGTAACATCATAGACAGAATAGACTATTGTTGGATTTTTGGATCTGTAAAGTTCCTATCTCTCATGGGTATAGTATTTTTTCCCCTTGGAGTAAGGTTCATATTGCTAATAAGTAATATATTGCTTGCGTACTTTAAGTGGATTTTAGCATTGTCAAAAGTAAAGAGGCCTTGACAGCCAGAATATGCTGTCTCAAAAGCAGGGATAGCCTTTTCATTGAGCTGTTTTAAATATGGCTCTCCTGTCTATCGGGTAACCTCTCCTGTAACCGGTACGGGTTACCAAGGTTTTATGTTTGGTTTCACAGTATCGTTTGACACTGGTATTGTTTCGTGTGCTATCGGTTGATACACACAATGTTTTATGTTTGGTTTCACAGTATCGTTTGATACT
>PYWC01000059.1:0-31586 GCA_003182015.1 Tuber magnatum
CTGGCATAAGATAAAACTACCTGAAAGTCTATGGGAGAACTCTCCTACTCCAACAATCAATCCTCTCGAGACCTTAATTGAGTCAAGCGTCAGGCTTAACGATATTAAGTTTTACCGTCTACTTTACTCTTACATCTGTGTGAACTCTTGGCGATAAGTTTGAAGTTGTTTGGTGCCGTCGCAACCTTGGGATCCATCTTCCTAGGGGTGCCCCCGTTACACACTCCTATTCAGTTACCTATTGAATGTCTTGATCTTATGATTACAGACCCTCGCGCTGCGGGGCTTCCATTTGTCCAAGACCCTAACCTTGCCCACAATATGACACCTCCCCCTCTGGAAGGGGTCCCATTTAGGGAGTTCTCCTGCCAGTTCATCGAACCTTACATCGTCTGGGCGGTATCCAAGTCGATCAAGGAGGCGCAGCGGGAACTGAGGAACAGGAACACCCATCAGCAGCAGGTGTTCCGAACACAGATTACTATGGAAGTGGGGAATGGATGAAAGTGCAACTGGAGGCATACCTGCGGTTGATGAGGGATCAATACACATTGAAGACTCGGATGGTAGCATTGGAAAAGGCTTTGGAAGGAGGGTATGGTATTGATGCTGAGAATGGTGTACTGATATTAGAGGCCACACCCCCACTCCCGCTCATCCATACCAAGCCCTAGAACTTTGGCATGGAGTTGGCCATAAGAGCCAGAAACGACCAATGGAGTGTGTACCTGAGTCCAATCGGTATACGGATGTTGGAAAGCCTGAAAGATGACAGGTACAGCTATACCTCCTCCTTCTCAAGAGCATCTACAGGCTCCCTGTCTGTCCCCCCGTCAATCGCCCGTAGTGGTTCAGGTAGCCCCACAGTCGGGCCAACTGATGGATGTCGAGTAAGAAAAAGGACATCCAAGCCAAAGGGCATTACGGCCCCAGGCACGCCTGACCCTACTCATTGTCCAACTCCGGCTCCCATCATTCCGCCCGCAACACTGTCAGTTCTAACCCCTATACCTCCCACTGCCCTCTAAGACCCACACCTCTGCCAGTTTCGCTGCCAGCTCCTGATACCTTTCCTGCCGCAGCCTTCCCACCAGCAGTATCGGCTACCCCAGGGTTCCAGCCACTGCACACAGCATCAGCTAGATTCTTTGAACAAGTAAGATGCCAGGAAGAGCAAACACTCATGGCTCCATCACGGGGGACTCCAATCCCCGGACCTGGGACACCTGCTCACTCTGTTCCTTGGGCACCAGTCATTCCCTCGGCACCCTCGAAACCAAGTCTTTCCTCCAGTCTCCCCACCATCACAAGTGGTGATTCGGACAGTCAAGACAAGTTCTGTCGGTTGGGTTGTAAGTCAGAAGAAACCTCAATGGAGTGGATTCATTACCACTCCTATGGGTGTAAGAAGGGAGCACGGACCCTAGTGAGGCACGGAAGAAGGCAAAAGGAAGGAGATGGACAACCGACATGTGGGTATCATGGGTCATGGAGGCACACTGGCCCCCCATTACCACCCCTGAGTTGTCCAGAGTTGCAGTCATTTCTGTAGATAACACAGGCGGCACCTAACCCAACTCCTAAGAGTGGGCGATACCCTGTTTCACCCCCGGTATCAGGAGCATCCGGGGCTAACCCCCCAGAGGATGGCAACCAGGATGGCTAGAAGGAACAGTTTGATGGGTACGATAGACTCCGGGAATCCCAAGGATGGAAGACTGGGAGTAGTGGGGACAGAAATGCACCCCCCAGAGGTGGCAGGGCAGGAGCAGGGGGAGATCCAGGGGACTCTGACCAGGACAGCGTGGATAATGATGGCGATGGAGATTCTCTCCCTGGTTTGACCCCCTTCCTCGGTGCTTGCCAGGATGACCGGAGCAAGGAGAAGAAACGATGGTAGGATCGCCAGGCCCAGAGGCTAGCAAAAGCCCTGAGGGGTACTGGTTCGGCTTCTAGGCCTATACCGAGACACCGGCAGAAGAAGCCTGACAAGCTGAGTGGTATCCCTCCCTTCAAGGGCAAAGTTATGAAACTCGCAAGCTTCTTGACCTTGGTAGAGGTCAAATTTGAATACTTTCCTGATTGCAAGTAAACCAATGTGGATAAGGTAAACTTGGTAATGCGCCTTCTTGAACACTCAGCCCAGGTATGGTATTTGGGGTTGCATGGGCGCATTAACAAGGAAGCCGCCGAGTGCACTGGCATTCCAATAAAAGACAGGAACCCCTCACGGACATGGAAAGGGTTCCGTGAACGGCTGCAACGAAGTTTCGGCAGAGACCAGGCCAAGTGAGATCAATCCCTGCTCGAGTGGCGAGCCCTTATGATGAAGCTACATCACATTAATGAATACCTGGATAAGATAATTGATTACATGAATAGGCTTAGCTGTACAGATCCAATGCAGGTACGAAACAAGGTTCGATCAGGTATCACCCAAGAGGTTCAGAATGCATGGGCACTTAAGGAGCCAGATCTGACCCACCTGAACGAGTACCTTGATCTTTTCCGGAAGGTCGGGCATGCACTAGAGGACAACAACCAGTTCAGTAACCATGTCATCTACCCCGCCCCATGGTCACAGCCCACAGATAAGAAGGAGGATGGATCCTCGATGGCTGGCAGGTTCAAGAAGAAGGAAAAAGGTGTGGGCGGACAGAACCAGAGGCCTGCCAAACCTACTAATTTCAATATGGGGAAACAGGCAAAGCCGGCGACTTCTTTGGATGCAATAGCGCAAAAGGAAATCCAGTCAACTTTGATCGAACTTCAGAGGAAGCACAACCAGTGTACCATGTGCGGGCAAACGGGTCACTTCTGGAGAAAGTGTACCGCAGCGGCCCAAGTCGCTAGTTCATCCAAACAGGCTCGCCGGTTGAAACGGTCAGCCCCGGTAGGTGAGCCTACAGGAATGGACAAGCGGCTAAAGCACATTGAAGCGCCCCCTCCGGCTTCCTCATCAAAGATACTTGAAGTCCGACAGGCATCACTTCAACTTATAGAGGTTGATACTGACGGCTCAGAATAGGCAAGAACCCATTCTGCTTAAGGTATAACCTTACTAACCCGTATCCATAGACCCGTGAGGGATGGATATAAAGAACCCCGGAAGTGGCCTCTGTGATGGGTAAGTACCCCTCTACTGTATGAACGAGCCTGGTACTGACTACACCCAAGGGGTGTAGGCAGGTAGATGTTGCGGGCCGCGCCTGGTGGAAGGGGCTATCTTTTCTTTGTTGGGTTTCTGGTTATTTTCTTTGTTCTAGTTATACGTATTTCGTTCAGGATTTCCTTATCTGGATGGGCAAGTCTGAGTACATTATTTCGTTTGAGGCTGTGTGAGATCTTACTAGAGAAGACACTCGACATTAGGGAAGCGGGGACACAGCCCTTGGAATCAGTCTGACAGGAGACCTCTACCCACCTCGGGGAAAATTGTTATGTTTAGTACAAGTGGAATTGGTTCAGGCTGGGCTTGATCAAAATAAACTGTGTTCTTTCCAAGTTTACATGAGGAGGGTTTAGTACCCGAAATCATGCTGGCGTGATAGTAAACACCCTAGCTATTGATAAAAAGAATCCCGATCCCATAACGTTTACCGACCCGTTGTGGCAGCTCTTGTGTCGAACGGAAAGAGACCAAAATTATTAAGCCAAGATGACTAAGCCCCTCAAACAAGTGAAGAGGCAGAAACTTGACCACCTGCCCCATCATACCGGGTCTATTCACCTGCGGGTGAAGTTAGACTGCAAGATTGCAGCTAGACAGGTAAGCACGGAAGTGCTACTACTACTCGATAGTGGAGCTACTGGGCCAGTGCTTAGTAGCCGCTGGGTCAAGCAAACCCGGGCACCTTGTGTATGGCGAAAAGTACATATGCCGATAAGCGACGCAAGCGGTAATCACATTCTTGGGTCAGGTCTGCACTATACCAAATCATTAGAACTGAAAATAGGCGACCACCATAACGAGATACCTTTTGAAGTCGCAGGTATGCCCGACACCAAGGTGGATGGGTACCTACCTATGTCTTGGTTGAAGAACCATAACCCCAAGATAGATTGGAAGACAGGATCACTAACCTAGCACTCAGATTTCTGCGAGGCCAACTGCCGAGCCGAGCAGAGGCGGATAGTGTTCATGACCGATGAAGAGTTACTAGCCAAAGACCCTAGTAATGTGTACCGGTTGGGAATTGTGCAATTCTCCAATAAGAAAGGAGCCGACATTATGGTTAAGCTACTCCGCTAGTATAAGGACGATGGGGATATCTTCCGTCAAGAATGGATTGAGGCACTACCGGAGCACGCGAAGTATGACCACACGATCGAGTTGCAACCCGGGACTCAACCTCTATTTGGGCCTATCTATCCATTATCGGAAAAGGAGCTTAAGGCACTCCTGGAATATCTCAATGACATGCTATGAACGGGAAAGCTACGGCAACCCAGTTCCCCAGCAGCCGCCCCTATCCTCTTCATGCCAAAACCTGATGGTACATTAAGACTGGTTGTAGATTACCATGGGCTGAATAACATCACGGTTGAGAGTAAGTGTCCGATACCATTGATGCGTGAACTACAAGATAGATTAAGAAAAGCGGTTGTATTCAACAAGTTGGATTTGAAGAACGGCTACGACCTTCTGAGGATAGCAGGAGGTGAGTAATAGAAGACAGCCTTCCAGTGTAGATATGTACTGTATGAATATACAGTCATGCCCTTTGGGTTGTGTAATACCCCAGCAACTTTCCAGAGTATGATAAATGAGGTCTTTCAGGACCTCATGGACAAAGGTGTTATCACCTACATGAATGACATTCTAATCTACTCCGAAACCATGGAAGAGCATGTTGCTATGGTAAGACGCGTGATGGAGAAATTGTGGAATGTCAGACTTTGTATAAGCATGAAGAAGTCCAGTTTCCACCAACAGGAGGTTGAATTCCGTGGATACAAGATCTCGGACATGGGGATCCCTATATTGTCAGAAAAAGTGCAAACAATCATGGATTGGGCACCTCCGACATCTGTCGTCGATGTCCCCAGCTTTATGGGCTTTGCCAACGTCTATCATCGGTTCATAGAAGGTTTCAGCAAAATAGCAAACCCTCTAATGAACTTGACCAAGAAGGATGTCTGATGGGAATGGACACCTGCACGTGAGCAGTCCTTCAACCATTTGAAGGAAGTGTTCACATCCAAACCTATCCTAGCACATTTTGACTCTTATCCCCCAACCCAGCTGGAAACCAATGCTAGTGACCTTTCCTTAGGAGCCGTCCTCTCCCAGTTCTGTGCAGATGAGAGATGGCATCCGGTGGCTTACCAGAGTCGGAAGTTTCACCCAGCGGTGATTAATTGTGATGTCCATGACAAGGAAATGACTGCCATTGTGGCGGCATTCAAGGAATGGGATCATCTGCTATGCTCGGTAATGGACCAGTTGGTCATCTATTCAGATCATAAGAATTTGGAGTACTTTAATAGTACTAAGATCCTCAACCATAGGCAATACCGCGGGGCTGAGTTCCTGCCACCCTTTAACTTCAAGGTAGTTTACCAGGCAGGACAGTTGATTGGGAAGGCAGATGATTTGTCGCGGCATAGGGACTACCAGCCTGAAGGGGGGAGTGATTTTCCGCCACAGTTGTTCTTTTGCCCCTGACAGTGGGTTGGGAGCCATGAACAGGACATCTTGCGACCACAAGTGTTGCAGGTGTGCCAAGAATTTCGGCTCCAGTCTCCCTTTTTGGATCAGCTATGGGTAGCGATAAAGGAAGACTAGGAATACTTAAGAATCCTGAAGGCAACGGCTGCCGGTGACAAAGAGGTCGACCGACACTTCACGACAGAAAAGGGCTTACTCCGGTACAAGAACAGCAGGTATGTTCCCCGGGGTCAGAATCTGAAGCAGACAATTATGGAGGCTGAACATGACTCCTGAATCGCAGGCCACTTTGGGACTTACAAGACCATTAGCTGGGTTAGGACTAACTTCTATTGGCCTAAGATGGACGAGCACATCACCGACTGCGTGCGGATATGTGATGCGTGCTAAAGGAACACGTCCATCGGGCACAAGAACTTCAGTCTACTGGAACCTATTGATGTTCCTATGCGACCATGGACAGCGAGTTCAAGGGACTTCATTGTAGTGCTGCCCGAGTCCAAAGAATATACCAAGGTCTGGGTTATAGTAGACAGATTCTGGAAAATGGCGCATTTCATAGCACTGACCACTGAGGGACCGATCAAGGAGCTGGCCTTGATATTCCTGAAGAAAGTTTGACGCCATCATGGAGACCCAGAGTGAATCATCTCCGACCGAGATAGCCCATTCACATCCAAGTTCTGGATGAGTCTAATGCACTTGTTGCAACTGAAACTAAGCCTTTCGACTGCATTCCACCAAAAGACTGATGGGCAAACAGAGAGGGTTAATCAGACACTGGAGCAGTAGTTGCGTAGTTCCTGCTCCTACCAAGAGGGTGATTGGGTTTAGCTACTACCGCTCACGGAGTATGTGTACAACACCTCAACATTGGAATCCACCAGGTTGTCTCCGTTTGAGATCAACTATGGGTTCAACCCATGGACCAACTTCTTAGGTGTGGTGTTTGATAATCAGGGTATACACCCTAGCAGTGGGCTCTTGGTTAAGGAAGGGGAAGTGACCTGGTAAGAGCTTCGAGAAAGGATTCAATGGGCACAGTAAAGGCAACAGAAATGGCATAACCAGAAAAGGCTGCCATTACCGGACTATGTTACCAGGGAGGGTGTGGCGCCTGGGCAGGTAAAGAAAGCAGACTGGGTGATGTTGAATCGAAAGAACATCCGCATGAAATGTCCTATAGAGAAGCTGGACCACGGGATGTTTCGCCCTTTTGTGGTCAAACATCAGGTGAGTACCCAAGCATATAAACCCCAACTGCCCACCTGAGGGAGCATCCACCTGGTTTTCAAGGTGACGTTACAGGAACCATATCGCGAGGATCCATGCTCAGGTAGGAGCAAAGAGGTTTCTACCCTCGAACTTGTGGACAATGAGCCAAGTTACGCCATTGAAGCTGTTGTGGACGGTTGAGGGTATGGTGGGGCAATGGTGAAGTTTCCGTCACCCTTTGTCAAGTACCTCATTTCATAGGAAGGCTGCAGGGCTGAGGAGAATTCATAGAAGCTCTCTGAGATGCTGGAAGGGACAGGCTTGCAGGCCATTCTGGACTTCCACCAAAGATATCTTTCCAAGCCAAGGGACCATAGAGTCTTGGCGGAATTGAGTCGGGGAAATAAGAGACGACAAGGACAGTCCATGACAGGCCGTAGAGAAGAGGGCAGTGATGTAACGACCTGGCATATATGAGCTATGCCAGTCGAAACCTCCACCCGTACAGGTAGCCAGGAGCTGAACTGGTAGAAACTGGCAGGCAAGTAAGTACTTGACCTATGAAGACCTAATGGCCTGGGCTCCGAGATGAACAGAATTAACTGGCCAGGTACTTAGGTACCTGGGTACAACCGGAAAGCGGTGTCAGTATACTTAGGGACCTCTGAAGGGGCAGTTAATCAGCTAGGCCGGGTAACTGGAGAAAGGTCAGAAATGTCTATCTCCGGCAACTGGATAGACAGGGTAACAGGGAAAAGTTAGCTAGTCTGCCAGACAAGGTTACCCTATCCTTAGGATCAGGTTACCCTGCCATAGGGCTTGGGTTACCCTGCCCAAAGTCCTCAGTTACCCTACCTTTCAATACAAAGTCCTGGGCGGAGTTCTGGAAAAATGACCAGAATGATTGTCATGCGAAGCAATAGATAATACGGGAATCTGGGGTTCTGGGAGATGCTATTGGGCGAGCTACACAGCTCCACAGCAGCTGTAAATTGGAGGCATTATTCCTATCATACCCCTACAGCCCCGCCTTGAGGCCCGAATGTCATGGGAAAATAGTTGTGTAGTTGTGTGCAGTCTAGCAAAGAGGAATCTTTGGAGACCTGCTTGCAACACGGTAAACATCGCTGCCATCTGGTCAACCGTAAGCTGTGTACAGGGTATACAAGAGGGCATCGGGTGGAAGGTGGAGTACCTCCTCGCAGTTGTTCAGAGTAAAATAGACCAAAACCGATAGAGTTAATGGGAGTTACCCGTGGGGGTCCCGAAGGTAGTCCTGGGTGGTGCCAGGGCGACTGGGAGAGTTTTACAGCTACCCAGTCCAAAGGTGTCCTCAATGCCATAGGCCCTGCAAGCGAAGTGCGGAGACACTACAAGCATGATTCCTACCACAGGTAAGGTGGATCCGATGTAATCGTCATGGGTAGTGCCCCTTGGACCCCTCCCCTATCACCGTATCCTGCTGAAGACACCAGAAGTCTGTGAACCGTAAATGGTAGATAGATAACCTTCTCATGGTAGCTTCCAGGGCCAAGCAGAGATCAATGCACATGGGAAGGGTCTTATAGATAGTCTAGTTCATATGGTGTCTTGACTGTTAGCCACTGGCAAGACGCCGATGTGCAGAAGTTTTCACTCCAGCGGGTAAAATGGCAATACACCACATGAACGACAACCGCATAAGGTGAACGCTGACTAGAGTGTGTCGACACATGCATGCTCAAAGGGTGTGCCAGGAGATGTGTTGGACCACCCTTAGCGGAGAAGGGTGTGCTCAAATAGTTGCAGTAAACTGATGGGGGAGTTTCTGGCATAAGATAAAACTAGCTGAAAGTCTATGCGAGAACTCTCCTACTCTCACCATCAATCCTCTCGAGACCTTAATTGAGTGAAGCGTCAGGCTTAATGATATTAAGTTTTACCGTTTACTTTACTCTTCCATTGTATGAACATTTGGCATTAAGCTTGAAGTTGTTCGGTGTGGTCGCACCAATGGGATCCATCTTCCTAGGGGAGCCTCCTTTACACCTCATGGGTGATGGGGTGGGAAAAGCCTATGAAAATGCCCTGTCCCAGACTGGTGAGCAGCCTGGCGCAGGGCACGGGGCTAGGGGCCCGTGTTTTTCGGGGCCCCGGAGGCCCCGTAACGAACTCTACCCTTTATATATAGGTACACACTCTGGGCTTCTTGGTGTAGGGGGGAACAATACAAGTATATCCTAGGTCCTGTTGAATAAAGGTGGATTATATAAACAAACGATCAAAGGCTAACTCTTTCATAATAATAAAAACAAAGCAAGAAATGCAACATTGCTCTCACGGCAATTATGTTGAAGTATTTTAGAATCTTCTGAAATCTCCTCAGTGTTCCTGCTCCGCTCTTCTTCCACTCCTGCCACAATTATATCATGAGGTGTTTGGGCGTGTCCATATAGGAGTTATGGGCATGGTAGAGCTCTTGGGCTTGTTCTTTCGCTGCTGTTTTGGTCGAGCAAGCATTATCTCCTGCACTGTGGTTTCCTCTACAGTTGGGACATCCCATCGGTAATAGGGGACAGCACCCGGCCACCTGTCTGACGTTTCCTTTCTTCGAGCATGACAATGATGTACAGTGGTAACTTGACGTTCTGTGTTTGTCAGAATATATCACACTTGTGTGGTACCAATCTCTGTATCCCTCCTCACGATATCTATACCTTTGGCATTTCAGGTATTGCATCATTGGCGCTGATTTCCACATAATGTTCGCCTTTCAAAACTTTCCAAATAGTAGGACCTCCTGGGCCATATTGTCGGCCTTTTCTGCTGGGACAGTGATGATCAGGGAGACTCCCTTTTGTTTTCTCTATCTTCTTCTTTCTTCAAGTATCTGACGTTGGAGGGTTCAAAACTGTATCTGATCTTAACCACTTCGGACAGTTTTCCTTTCATTTCTTGGGGGTTCGCTGGAAGTATTGAGTATGGAAAACCATGTGCTACAATCTGTGTAACGATACGTGTGGAGCAAAGAAGAGAGTAGGTTTTCTTCTTTCCTCTGAAGGTTGTGTTGATTTCTTTCATGATTGTTTTGAAGTATTGGATGTAGGCTGCAGCCTCCATGTTTGCTGGTGTTAGGAATAAAGCATTTCTCTCTAGCTTGTTTATATGGACTTGCAGGTTAGGGGCTCTCTTGAACCCATATTCCTTCAGTTTCCTGGCTACTGCTACACTAATCTTAGCTTTCAATTCCTCAGTGGCCTCAACAGGGTTAGGGTTAATCGTGGTTGCATAGAAATAGTGTTTGGCTATAGCCACCTCCCTGGAGTCTTTCTTCTTCTCAGTCTTCTTTTTTCCTTTCACCTTTTGCCAATCTTCCTTGTCCGGGTTGGTTGTGTTGGGTTGCACTACTTGAGCATACGTAGCTTTGGCTGCTTTTTCTTTTAGATGCTATGGATGTGTGGAACCCTCGTCTGCAGGTCGCTTTAAAACCTGTCTGGAGGTTGTTGGTTCCACTTGTGGTGTGGAACTCCTTTCTCGCTTGGAGTCATTCGGTTTTTCCACTTTTTTCAGGATTGGAGGCTCCAACCCTTGAGGTCTCTGCTGAACCACCTTCATGAGATTTTCAATTGTGGCTGTTATATTGTCAACCCTCTTGTATCGTCCTGTTACCAAGGTGAGGAGAACTAGCTCCAAATATCCAAAGTCAATTTCCCTTGTATCGTTTAACGTGTTGGTGATGTGGGAGCCGTGCTGGAATCCGGTAGTTTTGACCGTCATTTTGATTCTTTCAAATAGCTAGTTGAGGGCCAGCTGATCATTCGAGTTTGGGGAAGATGACATAGGTAAGGAGGGCCCATGTACAGAGTTGGAGGTTGTTTCATCAACCTCCATCCCTGTGTCATGTACCCCCATACCCATATCCTGGCCACTTGACATGTAAGAAGCTACTTCATGATGTCAGCTTAGTGTTGTAGGAGAGAGGATTTCCCAATCAAGACTGAAAATTTTTATGTGATTTCAATCGCAAGGAAAATTGGGGGAGAGAAGCTTGACACTTAGTTAGGGGTCTGTATGCTATATATATAACATACAGTCATGAGAATTTCTTAAATAAGAATTGTTTATATATTATATGTTTCAAACTATACTATTAATTGCCTAAATCTTATTAACAAGTTTAATTATACTATTCAGTATTATTGCCAGAGGTTCATCCTTGAAGTCTTTACTTTTAGATAGAGAATTAAGTTTCTTGTTGCTATACTTAGTTATTTTTATTAATGAATCGAATTTCATACTAGAAAAAATCACCTATACAGGAGTAGCTTAATATAGCTTTCCAGCTCCTGCTTCTAGTTTGACCACAAGAAGCCTGTATCAAGAATTAGATAACTAGATAAGTAAAGAAAAAATGGTTGTACATGGGCCAGTATGCAGGTTGAATAGTGGAACTGAAACTATATCAAAGTATTGTGCAAAGATTTAAGATATGTCTAGTTGCTTACAGGATTCTAAAATGCTAAAACTGCAAAACACAAGTGGTATCCTCCAACTGTAGTTATTCCAAGTTAGTATAACCTAAACAAATTAGAGCAAAGACAGTGTGTCTGGTCAACAGAGACTGAAGCCAAGAAATATACTTTCTCTACAATCATTACCTCAGGTATCATATGAACAAGCCCAAAAAAACTTTCTCAAAAAACCAAAAAATAAACTATTAAGAGGAAAATATAGGAATTTGGGTTTGGATATTGATTTTTATTATTTCTTTAGTGCCTATTAGTGAAAGTGCCAGTAGTGTTATTGCAATGCCCCTGTATATCTTGGAGGGCTTTTTATTATAAGGTTTTGTAAAAAATAGATTTTTTCTATTTTTTGGAAATCTTCATTTTGAACATATTATCACAGTTTGAATATTGTGTCTTGGTGTCAACCAGACACACTACTCCAAAGCAAAGTAGGGTTTTGTGGCACACTTCTATAATCAGACTTATAATGAAAATTTGACGTAGCAACCTGACACACACTTAATAAAGTGTGGGAGCAGTCATACTTGCAAATGCATGACATTTGTGAACATGACCAGGTCCACATATGTGCCAAGGCCAACTAAATATGATCTACCTGAATGTACCTTTTCATTGGAATAATGGAAAACAGAGAACAGAAACAGCAGAAAAAGAGCATGATAATGAATAAAAAAAAGGAGTAAAAAAAATATTAGAAATTAGATGGGGTGGCTATTCATGACTAGTCACTCATCGTATTAAAAACTAACTAAAAATTAAAAGCATTTCCACCCTTATCTTGAATACAAGTCTCTATACATGATACTATAGAATCAATATGCTTGTTAATTCTTTCAGTAGAATAGTTTAGCCACACTTCCTTTACCACTTCATGTATACTAGCTGCTGTCATCCATATGCCCAATCTGTGTTGTATTTCATCCTTTATCTCACACCACATTGTTTCAATAGCGTTGAGGTCAGGGGAGTTTGCAGGCCATATTAGCTTTTGTAGACCCAAAAGCTCCCGAAGATGTATGTGGTATCAGTGGGTATGGGCTGGGGTGTTGTCCTCCATCAGAAGGAGGTTTGGGCAAGTATTCTGAACAGAGCAAGTGAAAGGATATAGTAGAAGATTGAGGATACATTCATGGTGAATGAATCAATCAATCCCACCCTTTCTCTTCTTTTCTTGCTCTTTTAATTCTGGTATTTAGGGATATTCTAATCCTATCCCATTATACTGCTCTACATCTGCTAGCTCCTGCTGGTATTTCAGCTGAAGCTGTATATCAGCATCCTTCTTTCACTGCTTCTTCTCATATAGTGTAGTGTAGAGATAATATGGAAGTGTAGAATCTAGTGTAAATTAAAAATTAATATACATAGTATCACATATAAACATAAATTCAATAAGACCTCTATTCTATAGTACCATAATACCCATAAAGAATTGCCCCCCACAGCATGATAGTTGCCCTTTTGGGGACCTTGATATTTATATTTTGAGGCAAGCATACCTCACCTGGCCACCAAAGGACTCCTCGGGCATGGCCACGATATAAGTCTCTGGTTTCAAAGTAGCTTTCATCAGTGAATATCACTGAACATCAATCCAAACTTCGATAGTGCAAGCAGAAGGTAAGCCTAGCTGACTGCTACTCAGGCTTTAACTGGGATTTCTCAGTTGGTTTACACTAGTGGATATTGTTCTCAACTAAGATCTTTTTCATAGTATTTTTACATATCTTCAGTCCTGCTAGTAAATTTATTTTAAGTTTGCTAACAATTCTACTATCATAGTCTATTGGAAGTATACTAGTAAGAAGGAAAGAAAAAAAACTACCCTCTGTCATCAGATTCCTATATGACATTCAGCAGTAGGTGCTATTTAAAAGTGTAACTCTCATGAGATGTTCTCTTTCAGCTGGAGTAGTTACTGACTTGGACCGTTTTACGCAATTTGGCTTTGGTGTTAGATTCTCTGCCACACAAAGATCCCGATTCTCTAGTCTCTGAAGAATGTTTTTTGGCTTCTCAAATAATATTAGAGCAGGCACTTTGGAGGACACCTGTTTCCTATACAATCTCTCTGAGAGTTATCTTTCGTGAGCCTTTTAATGTTGCATAGGCCAATATTTGGCCCCTTTTGCTCATCAAAGTTGTCTTTCCCCTTGGCTTAATTGCTGACATTTTGAAGAACTTGAAATAGAGAAGAAAAAATTCCACGACAATAGCCTTGGAATGATGGATAGGAGCTTAACTATGTTGAACATACTTTAGAGAACTGTGGGTATCATACTTCTTCTATGAGAAATTTGGGTCACAATCCGATTCTGATGTGCTGTCATAGGAGTTTCTATTGGCCTATCTTGCATATGCCGGCGCCTGCGGACCTGGTCGTGTTCACAAACGTCATGCGTTTGCGAGTACAGTGCAAGGGAGTTATTGATAAAAGGATTCAAGAAGTAGCCACTAAAATCATTCAGCTGTGATGACCAATCCCGCCGGAACTTCGTTGTAGTTGTTCGGGGATTCCTGGTGACCTTTTTCGCCCTCATTCTCCTTCTGATCTGCCTTCGGACGTTTTCCCGAGGGCAGTGGCTGAGCAAGTGGGAGCAGCGGTCCTTCAATACACTATCGATTCTGCTCACCGCCATCGCCAGTCTGGGTCTTGGATCACTCTTAGGGTACTTGGGTTCCATGCTTAGGTGGCCCCGACTCGCCCGGACCAGGTATTAAATGCAAGATGTGTGGCAGCTTACCTCTCCATTTCGGCCTTTGTTAGAAAGGTAGACTCAAAACTGGGCATGTCGCCACCAACCGGCTCGCTGCGACTCATCAAGAGGCACATTCGAGAGTGGAGGATATCGCCAACCACCTTTATTCTCACTGCATACCTCATTGCCAATGTGGCTGGGAGATTGAGTGTGGCGATTTTCGGGTTGGCTTACAACATGACGGATAAAACAGGGATTGAGCACCCAATCCTTGCGACAAACTGGACATCAGCTCCATGGACAGGTCATATTTCCTACAACGGGACCGTCAAATCCTATTTGAATACATATAAAGGCGCAGAAGGCAAGAATACCGCATCCCTACTTTGTGTTGGGACAACAAACTGGGGCTAACATCTCTGATAAGCGTTCTCGAATTCGATGCAGAATGGATTATTGAGATACGCCAAGGTCTCTGAATGGGCTGATGGTAGCAAGGGGGCATTTAGTTTTGGAGATGACAGAAGCCCCGACCTGGAGTCCGATCTCCAAGTGTCAAAGGCTACGCGAAGGCTGGACACTCACACAGTTGAATATTCATACATATTGAAGGATTTCAAAGGGGGTTCTGCCAGGTTGACAAACCACACTGTTCACTCCTCTGTAAACTGCAGCTTAATCGAAGTCGAGGATGGTCAATATTGGCGTTGGAAAAATGGTAATAGAACTGGGCCATTCGGTATGTAGGACCTTTCCCCCTTGATTCAACTATCTATGGCTTGGGAACTAATGAAGCTGAATCTGGGTTTGGCGAGTTAGGCTGGGGCGAGGAGGGCAAGGTTGAGGTCGTATCCAAGATACTGCAGGTATGGAATGAAACAATGACCTCCCCGGTGAACCCCGGATGGTTGTCATTCTCAGACGATTCCAGTGGCGACAGTGCATATCCCCAGATTTGTCAGTACTATTTACCAATCGTGATATCAGGGTTTCGGTATATTAACACCATGAGGTCACTAGATATTGTATGCGATGGGGTTGCTTGGGAATGTTGGCCAACCCGAAGAGAAATTGTTGGTGACAACACAGCTCACCGAATTCGACATCATGAAAGAATATTTCACCCCACGTACATATATCGGCTGTTGACAGCGGAAAGCTGCTCTTTCTATTATGAGGGCAGTAAGTATAGTGTCTGCATGAGCACCCATAGTAACTCTCTGAGCACGGCAACCGCCGCCGATGGAGTGTTCAGCATTTGCACTTCTAATTCCTTTGACGCGCATAACGAGGCAGTTTGGAATGGTTATCGCCTTTGGGTGGCTGGCCTAGTAGCTCGGCTACCGATCCTCGCCATAATCCACGCAAATGACAATTTGCCCAAGTACGCGCGAGGCCAACACCCGAACCAGACCACTGGCACCGCATATCTACATACAACCTTGGAGGTAGACTGGTTCCGAACTGTCCTTGTAGCAGCTAGCATTACGGGGGGTCAAATCTTGGCAATCCTAGTTGTTCTTTGCTAGTGCAGTGGTGTCTACACCCGAGACGATAGCCACCTGGCCACCGCGGAGCTATTGAAAACCGTCATAACCAAATTCGACGATGGCAAATTGATGACGGGAGAAGAATTGGCAGCATCTCTTGACGACGTTTTGAATGAACCAGTTAGCTATGGGACTAAGAAGGGTAGAAATGGTGGTCCGGTGGAGGTTGACCTGGCGAGTGGCTTGGATCCCAACTTCCCACCACTCCCGCGGAAGCGACGATTCCAGGGGAGTGCTGGTTCAAATATACCAGAGTCATAGTGATGGATTTATTAGAATTGGCTGAGTTTTCGGTGACGGGGAATTGGGAACAGATGGGGGAAGTGTGAGTGTGTGGTTTGATGGTCCGTACTTTGCTGGCAATTGCATTTTAGTCACTAGACAAGCGATGTTGGATAGCTCAGTCAGCATTAGCTAGGCGGTGATAAAACCACTCCCATTTGAAAATCGCTGATATGAGCTCTGTCACCTTACACTACCCACCGAATGACAATAATGCCTCCTAAAAGCCAATTCCTAAAAGCTCAGGATGTTCTACCAAAAGAGGGCATATGCTATGAAAGGCATAGTAGTTGTCTTTTTATATGTCTTCTAAATTATTTCCACTGTTAGCAACCTAGCCAGTAGTCCATTGTGAGCCACCCCATGCGTGCCGTCCCTGGTCTGCAGTTGGGAATTTTCTCGCACGAGAACCCAAATATAAGTCCATGGAACTTACATCTTGGTCTTGCCCTAGCTGGGGTTTCATGGTTAGTATGAGAGACTATACTGGACAGCTTCTTTGGAATCCGTAGAAGTGAAGATATTTTCTCATAGCTGACCCCAGGCACTGAGGGGTGGTATATAAACTACCAATAGGATTTAGATTTAGAAGAGTGTATTCTTGATGTAGTATTTGCCCCTTTCCTAGTAATTTTTAAGATTTAATTTTTTCTTACTGTTATCGGTCTGTTCAATTCTCACATAATACCTGTTCTCTACACAGACTGTCTCGCTCTAGAGCAATCACCAAGACTCTTTTCTGGTGGCTGTACAGTACGCAGGGGACGAGATCTCTTGGTTAGCTTTTCTATTTGGCAGAAGAGAAGGATTTTTGCACTAAAATTTCGCACTAAATAAGGTGCCATAGGTCTTAGCTGTGGCATTCCCGATAATTGTCTGAAGATGATCTGTCATGAGAGTGGGCGATTTTTATGTGGTTTTGTCGCATATCCTTTACAATGTATGAGTTTAGCAACACAATTAGTTAACATTCCCAATGGTATACTGTACGAAGGAATACTTTTCTGGAATTAGGGTGGATTAGCGGAGTTTCCTGTTCAACACTACTCTATTTCATACAAGTTTACTCATTAAAGGCCACATCTAGCGTACGGTGATGGGCAGCCATAGATGCTGGCAGTGGTCGTTATTCCGTATTGTCACATCCCATGTTATTTTCGCCTGCCCCACGTCGCACAGTTCATTCTCTTCCCCGTAGGCCGCCCTTTGTGCCCCATTTCCTGTGGCAGTTGTGTGCAACCTTCACATCCAAAATGAAAACCGCAATCTCAGAATTTCCTCCGGTTCCCGCTCCCATGTCCATGATATCATAACCGTCAAATTCCACCGGATAGTGGCTAGAAGGAAGTAGCCTGTCATTCCCAGAAAAGGAATAACATCTTGCGTAGCAAAATGATATATAAACCGCAGAGGAATAGAGATCTTTTAGGGAAGGAAAGTGAGGCTGGTAGGAGACGAACTGGTTAAACAAATATTGAAAGCGGGGTCTAATTAACGGGGTGGGGGTTGACTTGATTGGATGGGAGGGTGGATGGACGGAAGAGAGAGGAAGATAAGGAGGAAATGAGTCCTTATTTGACCTCTTAGATTTCTATTCCCTATTCTGACAGGCATAAGTTACGTTATTTCTGGATTTTCGCGATCACACAAACTCACTCGCTCCATTTTTGGGCACTGTGTTGAAAATATCGAGAATTTTGCCAAGATGTCGGTGATCGGTATGGGGATTTTACAGAGGAATACACTGGAGGAAGATGAGAGACGAATAGAATAGATATGATGTACAAAGAGTAGAGTCAAGAGGTGAGCAGAGATGTGAGAAAAGGGATGAGGAGTTAAGCGAGTAGGTGAGTGAGTGGACTAAAGAGAGCTTGTTTGTTTCCTTGAAGTGTGATTGCGAGGATTGAGCAGGGAGAGAAGAGAGAGGGAGGAAAGGAAAGAAAGAAAGTAAATTTAACGCGGGGGCCTTTGATAGCAGGCGGTCCACGGAGTTAAGCATCCACATATGTCTGCACAACTTCACAGCCCTAGTGTGTAAACATCCACATATGTTCAACACGCCGTCCTAAAAACGCTAGAGCTTGTACGATATTATACCTTGATGGTCGCATATGCAGTTAGTCGGACGTGCAACTTGATGCCTAACAAGACATGCAGTCGAATATCCGCTTGAAATCTGGAACTTGGAAATACATTTTACCCCAATCATTTAGTTCATCGGGGTGCTGATTAAGATAAGATATATATCTCCACTCTTCAAAGATCGCGCATGCCCAAGCGTCAGAAGGTTGGTATAGCTTGTCACACCTTGAGATAATTTACTAGTAGGTTGGTTCCGGCCGCCCACTGACCAGTGGCTTCAGGTGGACCCGGCAGCGCTTTTTAGCTACTGCTTCTAGTTACCATAAACCTCCGAGCCCAGAATCCGGAAACTGCGCAAGTGATAGGAAAACGCAAGCTCGTGAGCTGGTACTTAAGCTAAATGGCAGAACTGGAACTATGTGTCAGTGACAGGCAAGAGTTTAACAGATGCATGCACAAAATCAGAAAACATTATGATGCAATACACTGCATGCTTGTGTTAGAAAACTCCTGGTATATCCAACTTGTAGATATACCTCAACCTTTACCCCATCCCACCCCCTCCGTGCCCAAGATACAGGTGGGCAAGGATAGAAGTGCTGAGGCTCTGAAACCTCTTTCTCATTATGCTCCAGAGTGGGGATATTGAATGTTGGATATAGGTTACGATTAACCCCATGCAATAATAGGAAAAACAGTACGCATAAAAGCACAGTTCCTATTGCTGAATCCTTGTCTCCTCTAGCCCCTTTCCTATCCCCCCTTCACACCATACCGCCAGCCAACCAGCCATATATCTAGCGCCATTGGAGAGGAAGAAAGCAAGTTGGAAGAGATTAATAGTTGCAAGTTTTTTTTTTTTTTGCTCCTCGCCTATCTTCTACGAAACGGCTTTGAAACCAGGCATCACCAGGAGGTTGATTCTCCATTGGAGAGGAACTCTTACCCNTTTTTTTTTTTTTTTTTTTTTGCTGAATGAGATTTATCCTCTTGAAGAGGATCATGCTAGTAGGTAGGTGTCCTAGGTTCAATTACTAGAACCTCTGCGAAATCGGGCAGTGGAGGACCGGGCAGAGGGTCGGGTGGCGTCTGGTGTTTCCAATGCTTGGCTCACGTGAATGTTGGAGCCCTGGCCTCCTCTAGTATCCTAAGGTACCCTTCGAACTCGTTATGCGGAGGCCCGACTATCATACCGTAGAAACCGGAATTATCTGACGATTTGCTATGTCGTCTCAGTTTCCTACTCTGGAAAGGGGAGCCCAGCACAGAGAAAGAGGAACTACTCTCTCTGAGAGAAAAAAACGAAAAAAAACACCAGACTTCACCAGAGGAGGCAACTCCGATGACATAGTACATTGTCCGATTATTCGAGCCCCTACTATATCTTGGTTAGTGCTGCCAGCCGGGGGTGTTAGGGTTCGTCTCCTATTGTCCAGTACAACATTCTCTGTTCGGCGTCTAATGTGATATGGCCCACCGGCGCTTCTTGGATGCCGTAATGGCATGGGCCTGATAAGCACTACCGTAGTGAGTAAGATGTACAATACAGTGCCGGTGTAGCTTACCCTCTGTCTTTCGCACGTGTTAAGGTGGCTTTTGTTCGTAGTTTATACTTAGCAAGTACGCTTTGTGCATCCTTAAGCCCTGCGCTTACTATTGTCATGGTCGCCGCACCGACGTGTTTGTGTATACTTACGTTGTGGAAAAGGTTGTGATCGATCGATCGATTGGCTCGGTTTAGTCGGGATTTCCTAGGTCTCTGTACAGTACTGTACAGTTGTGTCTGGAAAGTTTTCACACCCCTCCATGGCAACGGATGACACCCATATTCTCATCATTGAATTATTACTAACAAATCACATGGTGAATAAATAAAATAATAAAATTTTGTTGTAGATAGTTTACTATCTCAAGAGAAGTTACATGTAAAAATATAATAGTAATTGTCATTATTTGTATGACTCTAAGAAGAAAGTAGGAACTATCAATATTTAACCAAAGATTTCAATAAAAACTATATAATATTTAACAATTCTGCAAAATTATGAATGGCAGAGTTACTATTCACAAATTTAAGTAGTTATACTAGAAGTATTAGATATTATTTTAAATTAAACCTTGTTGAATAAAAATCTCAAGGTGATAGAATATCAATAGATTGGTTTCTCTTAAGTGAAATCTAACTGTAACCAGTACAGGTACTAGGTTATGTTTTATGTTTGATTTCACTGTATCACTTGATACTTGTATTGTTTCATGTGCTATCATTTGATATACACAATGTTTTATATCTGGTTTTATAGTATTGTTTGATACTGATATTGTTTCATGTACTATTATGTAATATACAGAAGGTTTTATAAAATCACTCATACTGGTTATAAGCAATAAGTTGTATTTAAAGACTGCTGATTTCTATGATTGAAACGGCAGACTTCGACTGACAGTATTTCTAAATATACTTGATTGAACAGTTACTTCTTTGATTCCCTACTACACCCTCTTGAAGCCTCTTTTAGTTAGCAGCACTTGCCTCTTGTTGATCAAGTGGCCATCTGCTCCTGTTGTACCAATACATGACTAGCACCCCAGTGTAAACATATTATACTAACAATAGGTGAATCAAATTTATATAAAGCAGTATTAACAAGTCTAAAAATACTCTTATTGAGAAGAATACCTTCTGGTTATCATTTGAGAGTAGGTTAAAGATTGTTTAATAAAGTAGAATACTGTAGGACTGCAATCAAATTGTTTATAAAATAAAGTAAAAAAGAATCAAATAGCTGCTATTTTAAAAGCAATATAGTAACCCAAAAGATAATTCAAAAAATCAATCAAGCTACAAGTTTGATTAATAGAGAGGTGTTGGAGGCCTTAATAGTATAACAATTTGTAAAAGTAATTATTGTATAACTTTAAAGTATTCTAAAGTAAGTCTATTGATATATACTCTATTTGTATCAATATTTGCAACTAGAAGTTGTAAACAACTACAATCTTACTATAACTTGGACAAGATACTCTTGAATATCTTTAGAAGTTATTATTATGCATTAACCCTAGATTAATAAACTTTGTTCTACATAATTCTAGAAATTGCGTAGTATAATATTGAATGTAAATGCTTGTCTTGAGAAAATTAAGTTCAATACTTGATTTCTTATATAATTCTTAATTATGTCTCATATTCTGGTTCTGGAAGACTTAGAGATACTACAGATTTAATATTAAATTATTGCTATAGTAGACTATAAAGATAGGAAATGTTATATGGGTCCAATTTCTTTGGTAGTATTCTGCTAAGTATTTAAACATAAGGGCCTGCAGAGTTGGTCAGATCATAAAATTTTACAATATTTTGTAAAAACGATCTCTGCCATTTATATTTTACTATACATTTCAATTAAACAAATTTATTTATTTGTTTGTTGGCATTGTGTTTATTATTGCCCACAGGATTGAATTGTTCAGGGGTGCGAAGACTTTCCAGACACGACTGTACCATACCCACCTACCCCCCCCTCTAATCACTCTATTTGTCACTTCTTGGATATGCTGTAGCGTAACGGATTGCAAGGTACTTAATTTATGTTTCGGAATAGATATCCATCTGAAGTTTCTGGGCCTCTTAGCCGCGCGGGTCCCCCTCCGACTGCCGCGTGGATTATCTCTGCGGAACAGCCAAATTAGGATACTGTAATCACGCTGTGGTATGATACTGTGCGTCATGCATCACAAATTTAAGCAGGTAAATTATACACTGGTATCGCAAGTGCTCGAATACCGCAGAAGAGAAATGTGCTAGGACGGTAGAAATTCCCTTTCTCGGCTACACCAGGGGGAACACCGCAAACTCAACCTTCAATTGACAACAAAAGGAATATTGTCAGGAGAGGAAACTGCGGCGGGGTATCCTACCATAGCACATTCCTCCCCTATCATATGTGTTTTTTACGGCAGTACTAACTTAGCCCTGAGGTATAATACCATACCAGAAAGGTCACGAGGTCTCACCCGATTGGACAAGCACCCGGAAATGCTGCGAAGCGCTAGTCTCGTGTCTTCCTCCTAGTCACTGGCCTGAGCTCTAGACCTGAGGGTCCGCCCACAGTCCAGGCACGGAGATGAAAGGTTTTCACCTCCGACCGCCCTCGGATAAGGCCACATAACAGTTGTTTTTATCTTCGCTTCTATAGACAAGTCGGTTAATCGATATTCTTCCACTACAACATATATTATTTCACAGGCTGGTTCGATATACTCCCGGAAAAGCCAACTCAAGCTATGGCTTCTAGAGCCGCCCTAGTAGATTTTCAATGCGCTGTATTGTATACTCGTAAGGTCGTGACGTTCGTGAACACAATTGCTATTGCATACACCAAAATTTCGAGGCTCCGGCCGACTTTTTGCCCATATGCAATGCAGTTGTGTTCACAAATGTCACAACCCTGCGAGTAGAGGGCAGTGAGTGAGGCGAGCTCAAGTTTAACTTGTCAAAATTTCGTGAGTATAACCAAGAAAAGAGGCAATCTTGGAAGTCCCTTGAAAGGGGAAAAGGGTAAGGTGAACGCAACAAATTATAACCACAAGAGCTGCGTGGCATCCCGAACCTTTACTGGCTGAGCGATCTAGGAGCCAATGAGAGCAGTTTCGCCACATTTACAAGTACCCTTAACACCCTGCATAGTATCTATCCAATAGCTCAACGATAGAGTGAAGCGGCAACATAAGAGCTTGGAGGAGAAGTAAGAAAGGGATGGCCATAAAATCTGTTATCCTGTTCGACACTCTATTACTAGTGCTGATGGAAAGACAGGGGCACAAAACATAACAAAACTAGCCTGCTCCCTCTAGGAATTACCACACATATCTTTGCCGCTCCGTACATGCCCCCATTCACTCGCACCCTCATAGCATAAGAAGGGGAAGATATCTCGAGAAATTTCTCCATAAGGGAGTGACGATAAGCCCAGAACAAAAGGAATGATCCCCAATGGTCCCGAAACATGGCGAAATTTCCATAGCCAATACCAACGGACGAGGTGGCCCGGGCAGCTCTGGCAACTCCAGCTTGGATTGGCTCGAGCGAAAATATTGAGGGGAAAACTAACTGACAGGGCCCATGAGGGAGAGGGGGTGACAAAAAAATAAGGAAAGAATACGATAGATCTTAAAGGTGGCTCTGATCTCCTAGAGAGAGAGGTATGATCATTCCGGCTTCTACGGCAGGGTGATACGATGGAAGTTCTCGCTTTTTCAGTGTGGTGATAGGCCTCATTCGACAAGGAATTTCCTTCTCCGGGCTCGGGTGAGTTTGCCCAAAATATTACTAAGGCGCCGTACTTGCACTGCGGGATCTTGGGCGGGACAGCCGCCACTTTTAGTATATCTCTGGGCTCGCGGTAAGTTTCCCGGCTCTAAATTAAGGTGTTTGCTACAGTCGACCACAGCTTGATACGATTCACCCGGAGGTAAGCCAATAGTGACGATTCCCCTACCCAGAGTTCTAGTGCCCAATAGTTGCTTAATCATCTCTGTCACCGGCACTGACAGTGCCAGCACAACATTTTCCACCTGTTCGCCAGCCCATGAAATGCCACAATTCACAACTTAAAACATATCTCACACGAGCTCCTCCTCCTGCTCTGTACGTTAAACTTAGCGCGTCTTGTTGTCACTACTGCCGAGTGGTGATGGCAATATTGGTAGTGTTTTTTATATATCTCTCGATGCCATGAGTTTGTTTCAACTGGGTATACCACCCCTTACATCAAATCCTCCCATGATAAGATGCCTATAGACCTGTCTATCACAACTACCCGAATCCCAAAATATTTCGCCTGGTTGATTTTGCACTCCAGGGCGAATAGCACAAGAATATTATCCATGATATCGTACCAATGAAGTGCCGGTAGTTTATCCGAGGTAGATATACCATGGTTTCCTCTTTGCCTTGCTCAGAGGTGACCTTCGAATATTGTTGGCCATAGGGTACTGCACGAGGGTTTCGCCTGCTCAACATAAGAGTTTGGAAGTTGGGGGGTCCGGCCTGTTGGCAAAAGCCCAAAAGGCAAGAAAGTTACATAGTAGGGATGATTTTAGTTTTGTCCAGTGTAGTTTGAAGTCCAGTTTCTCGCACTAAGATATGGGGTTTCGTTTCCAATATTTGGCCTATTTCTTCAGTGGCAAGGTACCTCTCAAACGTATTTTCCGCGAGAGGTGTCTATGGTAGTTTGGCCAATACGACAGAGTTTCGTGGACTGCAGCAACCTCCTCTGCTTTACACCGATTGTGAGTGTGGCGGGGTACCACCTGAATAGCGTCCCAGCACCGGCAACCGAATATCCCCCCGGCACCAGTCTCGTACTGGAGTACCCACAGATGCACCTTCGCACAATTGCAGAGAAAAATTGCGCTATTGCACAGTAGGGGCTGGGGCTTACTCTACTAGAAACGGGCTTTCTACACACGTTCTACTATCATAGCAGTGTTCGTGTAACCACTAAAGGGTAAAATAGGAGTGTATTTTCCTTTCAGTTAGAGAGATCATGCAAGCTTGGATTAATCTATGAGTCTGAAAGATATATCTTGTTTATCACATCTACTCCACTATCACAAGTGCAAGTCTCACCAACCCTTGCAACAAATTGGACATCAGCTTTATGGACAGGTCAGTCTTTCGAAGCGACTGTCAAATCTGGGAGCAATGCATATGAGTGCGGAGAAGGCAAGAACACCGCACCCCCGAACTCGGTGTTGGGGCAATGAACTGGGGCACAAACACAGTCGAATATCCATACGAGTTGAAGGATTTCGAAGATGATTCTCCTAAGCTGTCAAGCCACACTGTGCACTCCTCTGTAAACTGCAGCTTAATCGAGGCTCGCAATGGTTCATATTGGCGCTGGAGCGATGGGAATAGAACCGGACCATTCAGTAAGATTTTTGGCACCACTCAATAATCCATGGTCCAGGTGTCAATGAAGCTGAATTTGGATTTGGCGAATCAGGTTGGGGTCAGGAGCGCAATGTGGAGTTAGTATCCAGGATACTACGGGTATCGAATAAGACCGTCACCAAGTCCTCCTTACCCGACTGGGCGTCATTCCTGGACATTTCTAAAGGAATGTATACATATCCCCAGATTTGTCAGTACCAATTTCACCCATGGCCATATCAAGGTCTCGGAATATTAACACCATGGTGTCACCAGATATTATATGCAGCGGGGTTGCTTGGGAATGTTGGCCAACCCTAACGGAAACTGTTGGTGGCAATGAACCTCACCAAGCTCAAACTCATGAAAGAATATTTCACCCCACAGAATTATATCGGCTGTTGACAGTGGGGAATGGCGATTACACCGTCAGTGAAGGAGGGAGCAATGGGCCTTTTGTCTGTTTGAATATCTTTGTTCACCCAGTTAATCCATTGAGTGAACCGGCGGTTGATGATGGGGCGGACATTTTTTTGCGGTAACTTATTCTCTGGTGAGGATGAGATAACTCGGAATGGTTACCACCTTTGGATGACTGGCCTAGTAGCTCGGCTACCGATCCTCGCCATAATCCACGCAAATAACAATTTACCCAGATTCGCACGAGGCCCGCACCCTAACCAGACCTCTGGCACCGCATACTTGCATACAACCTTGGAAGTAAACTGGCTCCGCATTGTCCTCATAACAGTTAGCATTATCGGCGGCCAAATCCTGGCAATCCTAGTTGTCCTTAGCTATTGCAGTGGCGTCTACACCCGAGACGATAGCCACCTTGCCACCGCGGAGCTATTGAAAGCGGTTATAACCAAATTCGATGATGGCAAGTTGATGACGGGAGAAGAGTTGGCGGCATCCCTTGATGACGTCTTGAAAGAACCGGTTAGCTATGGGACTAGGAAAGGTCGGGATGGTGGTCCGCCGGAGGTGGACCTGGCAAGCGGCTTGGAGGCCAACTTCCCACCATTTCCGCAGAAACAACAATTATAGAGGACACTGGCTAAAAGATCTTAGAGTCGCGGCGATGGGTTCATCGGTCTTGGCAGAGGTTTGGGTGACGGGGGGTTGGCAAATTATGTCGATAAGACAATTAGAAACAGTTGGGGGAAGCTTGTATGTTAGGCTTGACGGCCAAAATTTTACTAGCACTAATAGTGGGGAGAAAGCTAGACACCTTTATCCGTTCCCCAGTTTCGCACACTTTTAGCGCAAAATGTGGACATTTTGGAACGAAAACTCGGCGATAACTAGGAAAGGCCATACATCTGAGCTCTAGCCTGGCAATAATTCTTCAAAGAGGATCCATCATAATATTAGAGGCTTTTTGTGTTGTTCTGGCACTTATTATTTGCACCGCTTATAAAAAAAGCTGTTGGCTCATGCCTGAAAACGCACAGCGACTCGAAGGAGTGCTTGTGATCGGAAACTCATTTAATTGCGACTGCGCAACTAAAGGTGGTTGATTTTGCGGTTGCTCCCTTCAACCGACAATACCCAGCAATCTGCTATGAACGTTTGACAAGTGGATCTGCAAACAAAAAAATAAATATATCATAGATTGAGCAATGCGCAGATCAGATAAACACAAAATGAGAGCTGATACTTTGATAACCTCCCTTTAACCCCAAAGCAGCAGTCGCCTTATCGGGAAACGAGTTCAACAAGAAACCATAACCTACCTACAAGATAGATCACTTAACCAATACTCCAAAGACAATAAATGCGTGTGATGATCATTCCTCTCTCTGTATTCGTTATTTGTCGCTGGGATCTTTGGATCTTCTCTTTCTCCTCCATTTTTTTGGACCACGCCTGTAAATTTGTAACCCGGCGACTCTCATAAAACGGACCGTTACCAAATTCTGAGGCTCCGGCTAATTTTTGGCCGCATGCAATAGCAGTCCGTTTTGTAAACCCCGCGTCATTACGAGCATCCCCGGGTCGATTTCCCATAGTGACAATATCATAATAAAAAAATTGTCATGTGAAGCACCTGTTTTTTGCTACAGGGCTAGCCCTGTAGCGTCACTACCAAAATAGATACGAAAATACGGACACCTTTGACCACAAGGCTGCTTTCTAGGGAAGGTATGATATGGCAAATACGAGACTTCTGTCCAGTGGCTGTGCCAGGAGAAAGTTTCCAAAAATGAGGGAGAGTTAATGGAGTTGTTTGCCCCAGTTTTACTCCATTTCCTACCAGTCTTGTTATCGAAGGGCGTGAGCCAGTGACCAACGATGGGCACTCTCAGCAGTGGGTATCCGGCATTGTCACACCCCTTGTTTTTCATGCCTGTCCCACGTCGCACAATTTACTCTCTTCCCAGTAGTCAATCCTTCATGCCCAATCGCCCACGTCAGTCGGACACAACGTTCACACCCACAATGCAAACCGACCTGCCGGTACCAGCACTGTCCTTGATTGCCAATACCTCACCCACGATACCGCAGCCACTAATTTCCACAGGATAATGGTCAGAAGGGAGGGAACTGTCATCTCTGGAAAAAACGAAAATCACCTCGTGCAACAGGATAATATACGAATAGCAGAGTAAGTTATCGCCTATCTTTCGGAGAACGTGAGTGGGATAATCTAGAACAAATAACTAAGGCAAATGCACGCCTAACAGAGTGACCCGGTTGGATTGGGGTGCTGGTTCGAGGGAAGAGATAAGAATATAAGGAGGAAACAGGACTCTATCCAACCCCCCAAACTACCATTCCTTATTCCACCGGGTATAAGTTATCTTCAGACCATTCCAATCACCCGTACTCACTCGTTGCATTTTCCAGACCCCTGCCGGGGGATCATGTATTTGCACCCGGATAGTCACGTATGCGGTCAGTGGTACATTCAACTTGACCTCATGGGTACCGAACAGCTTGCGCCCTACGAAATCAAGCAAGATTCCATCCTGTACACACTTAAGGGATCCAGATAGCGGAATGGCGATTCAACGACTATAGCCAGAATTCCTACGGTGCTCCTCATGCCAAAGGAAAGATGTAAACTGCCCCAGAGGCAGTGATCGCACGCACTATGCTTCCAAAGAAGCGGCAACCATTAGAAACGGCATCAGGATGGTCGATAGAAACCTCTTCTCCTGTGAACAAAAAGTCCCGCCAACTCCGTGCAGAGACAATACAGCACTGGTGAGCGGAAGGTAAACGAGAACGGTTAGCTCCATCACCTGATTCTATAACCTTCTCATACCAGGCCAATAGTTCGATTTCCCCCCCGCCCCCCAATCTCCCACTCGATTTTGGGTTACTTTCCAGGTCCCCCGATACTAATTCTATCTAATTCACTAAATGCCCGAAGTCCTTCAGCAGAACTTGAGAAACACAATGAGCCATTCCTTCCCTAGCACGAATATCCAAAGGTAATGTGCAAAAAGGAACGAAGCCTCGCTAGAACGCACCCAGCAGACCTCAGGATGAGGATCTCACTAACGATATCGGACTGAGGACCTACTGTCGTCCACTTAGCGTAGGATGGACCATTGTCAGAGGCTGGGAGATTGCTCTAATATTATATAGTCCCACGCATCTGCACCCGCATCTGCCACCCAGGCCACCAGCGCTTTCTACCTTCTACCTGGTTGCGGATATATTTTCCAAGGCCTCCACAGGCCAACATTTTGTCTGAATCCCCTGCTATGTATCATATCCAGGAAAATATAGGACCTCTTCCCCAAGACGCGCGAGTAGTTTCCCCTTTATTTCCCCAATTAGAGCAAGGAGTAATGAGCAAGTGATCACTTATGACGCCAAGAAGGAGCGCAAGCAGGCAATGCTCACGAGTGAATCGCTCCAAATTTAATATCTCTATCGTATTGGCACCGGGGATACGGGAGGGGGAGGGCACCCTCTTTTTTTCCACATTACTTTTTATCAGAGCTGTGGTCTGCAAGGTTCTTCAACAATCTCCCGACGCAACTCCTCTCCGGTTGCGACATGGGAGCATATATTGAGAACTTTACGGCACTAATCACGATGCCGCCGGGTGTGAACACCTCATAACCAACTCTCCGGCTTCATGGGGGGACGGTGTAGCGCATGCTGGCAACTGAGTGGTGCACAATTCCGTCTGAAGGAGAGCAACAAAGGGCTCCCACGCCAGGGAGTACGACAGTCTAGATGAAAAGATGCGTTATAGTGTGTTGGACTAGGAACTTTGTTTTCGTTTCACAGTACAAGACCTTACTTATGCGTCGCCTATTCACTAAGGCAGTAGTTCTTAGTTCGAGGGCTCGGAATATCACCAATTCTACGATCCATCTCTTTCAAAAGAGACAACAGCCATTACTTATTCCGAAGGGTTTTCAATTCCCCATACTGCCCAACAACAACGAGTATCAGGGCTAGCCAGGTTCCTGAAGAAATCCACGAGCCGACATCAGTGCTGACCACACGCTATAATATATATAAATGCTGTAGAGTGCGAGGTACACATCACCTGGAAACCTGCCTCTTCCTCGGTCGCAGCCCTCTATTGTATTAAGAAGGCTAAATAGCTCAAACTCCAATCCCCCAGTTCCAGGCCGCTCATTGTCTCGCCTACATGTCTGAAACCAGGCGGAAAATTCACTTCAAAGCAACACTCTCCTTCCCCCTTCATCTTGACAAGCACCGCCCGGAGAAAGCGCCAACGTCAGCTACCGACACCACCAACAATCCAAGCCCACAATAAGGGCACATGTAGAAACGATCGACACCTCATAGGAATTGAATAATCTGTGCACCCCAGAACCCCCGGTACTCGAGGAAAACATATCTATTCCCTTGATAATTACCAATCCTTCAATCACCCATCCCCAAGAAACTGCCACACCCCTATGAGGACAGTGCCTGCGCGTAAACCAAGTTATAGTAGCGATGATGGGCCTTGTACTTCCGTCCGTCTTTCGTTGAACATGACCAAACTTAATTTGCGCACAAGCATGATACGTAGAGACGGGAGCAAAAATCGAGAAAAAGCAGCGGCCCATATAATAAGAGTCCGGGAACCCCAAGATCAAAGGAACTCTAAAAGGGAGGGTAGCAAAAAAAAAAAAAAAAAGCTTGCAACCCTGGAGCAACTTAGAACACTTGGAAACGCCTGGGTATCAGGTGCCCGAAATCTCCTTAAAGCTTTATTCACACACCGAGCACAAAAGGCCTAACTTATGACAAAATATGAACTAATCCGCAGTTCATCGTAGACACACGGAAGAGGAATCCATTACATTTAGGGACCAAGAATTGGCAGTTCGTTCCAAGAGCCCAGGGCACAGGGCCTCTCTGCTAACTCCCACTTTCTGATTAAAAGTGGTCTCTGTTTCTTTTCGTTCTGTATGTTATTACTTTCTCCATGTGTAGCCCATCAATTCGCTTTCTTTTTCCCCCGCTTCGACTGGTAAGCCCTGAAGCGGAAAATTGCCAAAGGCAGTAGTACTTCGACACCAGGTAAGGCCATGCCACGATGGAGAAAATGATGCTGTGGGACGTTGAAGGAAGTGGCAAAAATCTATAGTAGTAGCTAGCATTTAGCGGGCTTAGGCGAGCAAGTGGGGAAAGCGGCACCCCCGAGTATGATACCGTACCGGTAGACCAGGCCCCGCAGTCAAGTAGGTTAGATATAATACTTGCACCAGCCACAACAACGCATTCTTGAATCTCCAAGAGAGGCAAAGTCCCGTCGAGAGCATTGAACCGTACTCCGACGAAATCACAGACCTTAATCCAAAACAGCCACCAGCCCTCACCACCATACCAGTCTCCAAGCTATACCATGCCCCGATCCTGGCAGAATTGAGTTTCGAGCGCACCACGATGACTTATCCCGTACTGTACGAGTACTGTGCACCCCCCCCCCCAGATCTCTCCATTCCCAGAAAATAAGATCCATTTGGCCCGGCCAACACACGACGAAAACGGGTGATAGGCAAAGTGGAGATCTGTGACGGGTGCTCGCAAAAATATGCGGGTGTCCATTGCCGCTGTTCAACATTAAATCGATTCTCACCATGCCTACCGAGTGAATGAATGGACGCGGGGTCAGGTTTCTCGGGATGGGTAGACTATGGTAGTAAGAATAAGCACTTTGTTTCCCTCCTCGATGTACGGGTAGAACACGGTAACTGATCCGTGTTGGCTCGCTCGCTCGGTAAATTGCTGGTGTCGAGTAACATGCCTCGGGTTACGATACCAAACCTATCATGGTTGCCCATAGCAACGACCATACAAGCAAAACAACAACACTCTTGCTTTGTTGACAGTCCCATCCAAGGCGCTGTGTAGTGGACGGTAGTCATCCGGGGGGGGGAGGGCCTTGGCGTGGTCCCGTCTGCGATGAAACAAGAACTGGAAAATTGGAAGACTCCCCCTGTGCTGTATTTTCCGTTACCGTACAATACAGTAGTAGTCCATGGGAAGGAATTGATCGACAAGACTAAAGCGAGCAACAGCTACTGTGAATAGTTCTTACTATGATACCGATAAACCATCACACACCGGGATCCTGTGTGAAAGCGATTTACACAAACCCAATCACGAAAACACGAACGTGTGAAAGAGAGAAAGATCCCAATTAGCGAC
>PYWC01000059.1:38835-103787 GCA_003182015.1 Tuber magnatum
GAGAGTATAATATAAAAAGGATTTTGATAAAAGACTTAAAATATCATAAGTAAAAGCTTTTAACTATAAATGTACTATTAACAGCAAGCTGTTCCAAATCCAGTTCCTGGGTTGACTATAAATCACATTACTATAATATAATAATCAACCCAGCCTGAAGTTGTAATGTGTTCGGGCCAGGCCCTAGTCATGTGGCGGTACGATAGGGGCAGATAGCTTCGTGATCAACATGAAGCGAGCGCTGCTTGCTAAAGGAGGCTTTGAACGGGATGTAATAGGAGACCAGAAGTAACCATTCAACCAAGTATATTCTAAGAATACTGTCTGTCGAAGTCTGCTGTTTCCATCACGGGAATCAGCGGTCTTTAAATACAGCATATCGCTTATCTCCAGTATGAGCGATATTGCAAAACAATGTGTGTATCAACTGATAGCACACGAAATGATTTATGTATCAACCGATACTGTGAAACCAAACATAAAACAATGTGTGTATCAAACAATAGCACATGAAACAATAGAAGTATCAAACGATACTGTGAGACCAAACATAAAACACTGTGTGTATCAAACGATAGCACACGAAACAATTCACATATCAAACGATACCGTGAAACTAAACATAAAACAACCTAGTACTTGTACTGGTTACACTCCTAAAATAAAATAACAATTTCACCAAATAAACAACTTAATGAAATCCTAACAGCCGGTAATTCTGCTATTCTCCTGAAAGTCCGCTTAGGACCCATCCTCATCGTCGTCGCTATCCTGTAACAATCTCATGTTGTCCTGCAACATCCATTCTGCACCTTCCAGCCATCTTTCCAAACACTCCCCACATGGCGCTCCGCGCACAAAGCAACCTGACTCCCAGTAGTGTGGCAGGTCCACAAAGTTCCATACTATCCGGTCCTCCCATCCCTCCGTCTCGACATCGATTCGTCCGCAATCTTTGCAGTGATCGATATAAAATATCCTCCAGTATGCATCTTCTGGAATGATTTCTCGGTAAAGCTGGTACCCCAAAATGAGGTCTCGTCCCTTTATGCTGACTTCTGTGTAGGTTGACATTTTGTTTCTTTTCGCATAAGGATAAGTTTGTAATAGGGTGAAGGATTTTGTAAGAGGTTAAAGGTTTGGAGGTCTAGTAGTGTGATCTGTTTTCTTCGGCAGTTTAGAGGGCTGGTGGGTGGTATTTATGTTTCGGTGGTGACCTCGCTTAGGTGTTGGCCTCGCTTAGGTGTCAGACTTGCTTAGGTCTTCAGGGGTAGGAGGGTGCCGCTTAATTGAACTTTCTTCCGTCTCCCTGCAACCATCACATTTTTCTGTGCTCAGGTAGCACCCGCTACCAAAGCGGAAAACATCTGACACTGTTGCTCCCCACATTCGTCCCATTGATTCTCTTGTTATTTCTAGGCATTTGTTGCAGATGTGTATGAATAGTCGCTGTGTAAGGTATTGTCTAGGGATAATATTACGGTTCACCAACAGTCTCCTTAGCTGATGGCGCAGTCTCCAAGGCACTTGCTCATAGTTTGACATCGTAAGGCTGTTGGATGGGGTGTTTTTTCCTCTCGCTACTGCCAGTACTCCGCCTCAGCCAGCCAGGCTAGGTATGCCGCTTCATCTTCCATTACCCGATATTCATCTTCGCTGCTTTCGAAATCGCTCTCGAAGTGGGCTGACCAAAATCCATCCTGTATCACTTGGTCCGTGTCCGGGCGCAGGTGTTGGATTTCTGGTAGTGTTGGGCTCTACACCACCATCACATGGTTTATCGTAGGGGGTAATTCGTCCTGCGGCTTGTTGTCTTCCCACCATTAGTTAACCACTTCCATCGCATTTTCCAATCCCGCAAGGGGTTCCTAGCTATTTTCTGTTTCCGGGTACCCCACCCATTTCACCAGGAATTGGTCACGGTCATATCGTCTTCTGTGGTCTCGTATGGTTTCCACTTACCATTCCGGTTTCTCGCTTACCACGATCGGGGTTGGTTTTGAGTGGCTTCTTCCAGGGAAGGATATATCATCGTTAGGGAGGTATCTTTTCACGGTGGATGCATGGAATGTCGCTTCTCGGTTTCTGTACATTCCCCCATCCATTTCTACCGTCTAATTTTGTGTATGCTCATTGTATCCAATTATCTTGAATGGTCCACGCCAGCGCAGTTGCAATTTCTTACTACGTCCCGCCTCCGTTGCGAATAAACTTCCCTATACCAGTAACAGATTACCCTTTCCGACCAGTGTATGGTGTCTGCGTCGTTTTGCTAGTGTTCTTGTGCTTCTGAATCGTGCCAATTTAATCGCATGGAAAGCTGGNGTATGTATCAACCGATAGCACACGAAACAATACAAGTATCAAGCGATACTATGAACCCAAACATAAAACAATGTATGTATCAACCGATAGCACACAAAACAATACAAAAAACAACCTAGTACCTGTACCGGTTACATATGGCGTTGGGGACACGTTCGGGCTTGGTAGGTGTAAAACTCTCCTGGCCGGCCCAGCACCACCTGGGACTACCTTCAGAATCCCCACAGTTAACTCCCTGTAACTCCGTCACTTTTGGTCCGTTTTACTCCGAACAACTTGCAGGAGGTACTGCACCTTCCACCCTATGCCCCCTTATATACCCTACGAACAGCTTATAGTAGACCAGACGGCAGTGACGTATACGGTGTTGGAAGCTGGTCACCAAAGATTCCTCTTTACTAGACTGCATACAACTACACAACCATTTGCCCATGATGTCTGGGCCTTAAGGCGGGGCTGGAGGGGCATGATAGAAATAATGTCTCCAATTTACAGCTTCTTCGGAGCTGCATAGCTTGCTGAATAGCATCTCTTGAAACCCCAGATTCCAGTAATATGCATAGCTTTACATGACAAACATTCCCGTTATTTTTTCTGAACTTCTCAACGGACTTCATATTGAAAGGTAGGGTAACTCAGGACCTTAGGCAAGGTAATCCAAGCTCCATGGCAGGGTAACCTGATCCTGAGGGTAGGGTAATCTTGTCTGGTGAACAAGATGACTTTATCCTGTTACTCTGTCTATTCCATCATCAGAGATAGACACTTCTGACCTTTCTCCAGTTACCCGGCTTAGCAGAGTAACTGCACCTTCTGAGATCCCTAAGCATACTGACACCACCCCCGGGTGTAGCCAAGTATCTAATTACTAGCGGCCCTGTGATCCCTACGGGTTCACTCATATTATTTGGGTAGTATATAATTCAGGTGTTGTGGTAGCAATATGTAGTTGGTATGAGGTGTTGTAATATGGTGGATTGTTGAGATATAGTATTCTTTGGGGGTAGAATTAATTAATGGTATGTCACTTAATAAGAGCAGTCTTTATATATATATATTCCAGTACACATAAGATAGTGGACCTCCCTCGAGAATTGAGAGTTCTCTTATATTGAGATATTATAAATTAAAAATTACTTTGCCTTGTTTGACTAAATATGAATGATATAGACTATCTTGTATAATAAGAGATACAACTGAGATTGTTTGTTTTTTTAACTGTTAGTTTGTCTTTATATTTCATATATTAAGATTAGTTTTCTCAAGATATACAACCTGATTCTACTTACTACATTTATNCACTTGTTCCACTTCCACTTCCACTTCCACTTCCAGTTGATCCAGATCCAGATCCACTCCCGCTGCCAGACCCAGATCCCGACCCGGACCCAGAACCGGACCCAGAACTGGTGTTGTTAGTGCCGGTAAGAGGCGTGACGGTGGCAGTCCCATTCCCACGTGTCCCAGTGCCCCGAACGGTAGTGCAAGAAGAGATAGAAGGGGACACCGTCGAGCCCAAAATCGAAGTTGGCAAGGTGACGGCTGTGGAACCCGCGGTGGGTGTTGTCCCGGTGAACCCCGGGCATCCGGGAACCGTGGTCTTTATCGGGGCGCGTCCACCACCGCAGTCCAAAGTGGTGGCTGCCGAGAGGGCCGAGGTGAGGAGGAGGAGGAGGAGGGATTGAGGTTGCATTTTTGGATTTTATTTATTAAGAGGTGGGTGGTAGAGCGATTGTGCCAACAAATGAATGCGTACCGTATTTGTTTACACGCGGACCGGTGAACGAACGAGTGACGGCTGGTGGGGTGGGTAGAGAGGAAGAGAGAGGAAATTCCCCCCTGGGGGGTGGGAATGAGGAATTTATATCAGAACCTTTTCCTCAGGGGTTTCTTTTCTTTTTTTCTTTCTCTATTTTTTCCCTCTTTCTGCTCTCTCCCGTGGGGCATGTTTTACCTGATGGAAGTCCACCCGACCGCGGGATGTTGGTGGCACCCAATTTTTTCCCTTCATGGCTCCAATCGTATCATACCCACTGTAAACCCTCTCTTAGCTGAACTCGTGTAGGTAGGGGTTACCAGGCCTGGTGCGGGCCAGTAACAAGTACTAGTACAGTATGGAGGGGTTGGCATGAGGATCTCATGTTTTGGAAGCCCATTTTGGCAATCTAGACGGACCATATTACCCGTAATCGTGCCATAAATCATAATCCTTGCCTTGCACTTTTACCCGAATACTTATGCGAGGGTCATACAACAACAAACAACCTCGCTTCAAAATATCAAAGCCTCCCCTTTTCCCCGAATTCACACACCCCACGGTACTGTAGTCTAACCAGCACTCACTTCACCCCCAATTACCGGCGGTATTTTATTATGATGAGAACCGCACTTGTAAATCGTACCCTTCCCGCGGAACCAAAAAAAAATAAAAATAAAAAAATACCGGCAACAACCAATCTCAAATCCGAACCCCCAACCGACCAACCAGAGAACTATGCACTCGCACTGTAACTCAACCCCCTTTTCGATCCCAGCTTTCATGCCAAGGAAACTCCCTACCGTATTAGTACTTTCGCGCGTACGGCACCTTCCTCGCATGAGGGGGAAAAAAAAGGGGGGGGGGGATCGTTAGTCAAACCAGACCGATTAAGCCCAAATACAAGTAATGTTACGGTACGCCTGCATCGCTAAGTCAAGATTTGATTGATGTCGGGTACAACTTGCCGTACAAAGTTGCCCAGGCCGGGAAAATCGAGGTGGCGGTTTTGCCCTGTTCGGTCAAGGGCTGCGTTGGTAATCGAATGATTAGCCGTGCCGGTGGTTGGTTTTGGAAAGGGTACCGCACAAGTACTAGTACTCGTACTGTGCAAGTACGAGTAAGGGGTTTCTGGCCGGGGGAGGAGAAGGAGGTCGAGTGTGTACTAGGGGGTAAGCAAAAGTCAGGTCCACTTCCAAGAGGAGATACGGCATTTGTATGTAGACTAAACCAGGTTAGGAAATTCGAGTGATAGCTAGTGAGTAATTTTTTGGTGGCAGACAAAAGTCAGGTCTATAACCAAAAGGAGTAGAACTATGAGTGATATCTTAAGAGTACAATTGGAAAAGAAACAAAGTCTATATTCAGACTGTCTAATAGGAATCAATATCTAGTTGGTCCTCATTCTGCCTCAATAATAGCCTGTAGGTGATCTGGCATGCTTCTAATAAGGCTTTCAAGTCTTTCATCTGGAATTGAAGTCCAAACAGTATCTAGAATCCTTTCTAGCATCAGAATATTACTAACCCTACCCCACGTTTCTCCCAACTTATTCTGCATATCCAATTATAGTACTTCAATTAGGTTTAAGTCAAGTGATTGGGTAAACTATTATGTAGATCCTAATTGGTTAAGATTCTAGTATTGAATTATATAGTACTTGTAACTAGAGACTCTATCTTCCACCACTATTGTCTATCCATATTTTTCACAACATTGATGCCAGAATGGTACAAGATAGTAATCCATAATCTTCTCAACAGATAAGGCCAAATCTATCCTAGCTTTGAAGGAGATAAAAAGAAGTTTTGACTGCTTAGTTCTACAAAAAGCACTTCAGACTATCTGTAATTACCAGCCAGACTCAAAGGTTTCAGCAATACAATTTGAATAAAATTCCTTACTAGCTTTCCTCATCATTCACAGTCAATTTACAAAGCTAGCTATTGATCAGATGGACTCATTAGTCCAAACAACTCATAACCAATCATTATATATATCCAGTTCAAGTATTCTTAGTACTATGTAATATAGATAGAATAGTTTGCTGACTGGATGGCAAATTTCCTTTATAGAACATGCTAGTCATAATCTATTAGCTCTATTACCCTTCTAACAGTTAATAGATTATATGCATAGCCCACCTCTAGACAGATTATATCTTAGCTAAATCATAGTATTTGAGGATTATATATCATGAACAACTCCAATTACTGATTTTTAGTATTATCAAATATTGGCAAGTAACTAGAATAGTGAGCATTTGAGGTAGTACCACTTTGCTTAGTCTGTTTATAAATTTAGTAACACCCAGTTAGCATCAATTATTATTATAGCAATAGATACAAATAGACCAATTCATCAGTTCATCAATATATAGTCAGATAATAACCAATTCATGTTCAATCCCACTCAACCTGGTTACAAAGAGTAATGACCTGAAGATACTCATTTTGAGTAGTTTCACAATGTTGAGTACCTTTTAGATTTTGCATTTAAGTTCCCTTTTACCTCATAGTTTTACTGCTTATATCCATAAGAGGGTGTATTATAAATCTAATAGTTGTAGGTTATAATTCTAACCAGGTATCTATAGAGACAATGTTAATAGAAGGAGAGATAATTTGTATAATTGGATGTGAAATACCCTTATATTCAAGTATGGTATAGTACTTGAAAGTAGATAAAAGTTAAGTCTACTGTAACCGGAGTACCCTGGGGAAGATGAATCCTAAGGTTGCGACTGTATCGAACAACTTCAAACTTATCGCCAAAAGTTCATACAAATGTAAGAGTAGAGTAAATGGTAAAACTTAATATCATTAATCCTGACGCTTTACTCAATTAAGGTCTCGAGAGGAGTGATTGTTGGAGTAGGGGAGTTCTCGCATAGACATCCAAGTAGTTTTATCTTATGCTAGAAACTCCTCCATCAGTTTACTCCAACTATTCAAGCATACTCTTCTCTGCTAAGGGTGGTCCGACATGTCTCCGGGGACACCCTTGGAGCACGCATGTGTCAACACACTCGAGGTGGCGTTTACCTTATGTGGTTATCATTTCTGCGGCGCATTTCTATTTTGCCCACCGGAGTGAAAACCTCTTCGTATCGGTGCCTTGCCAGTGGCTAACAGTCAAGACACTTGATGAACTGGAGTATCTATGACACCCTTCCCATATGCATTGATCTCTACATGACCCCAAAAGCCATTGAGAGCGGTTAATCTATCTACTATTTATGATTCTCGGGGTTCTAGTGTCTTCCGGAGGATACGGTGGTCCAGGAGTGATCCAAGGGGCATTACCTATGACCACTACCTTGGATCCACCTTACCTGTGGTAGGAATCATGCTTTCAGTGTCTCTGCACTTCCCTTATAGAGCCTATAGTGTAACGTGTTCGGGCCAGGCCCTAGTCACGTCGTGGTACAATAGGAGCAGATGGCTTCTTGATCAACAAGAAGTGAGCGCTACTTACTAAAGGAGGCTTCGAACGGGGTGTAATAGGAGATCAAAGAAGTAACCGTTCAATCAAGTATATTAAGAATACTGTCTGTCGAAGTCTGCTGCTTCCACTGCAGGAGTCAGCGGTCTTTTAAATACAGCATATCGCTTATCTCCAGGATGAGCGATAAACATAAAACAATGTGTGTATCAACTGATAGCATACGAAACAATACAAGTATCAAGCGATACTGTGAACCCAAACATAAAACAATGTATGTATCAACCGATAGCACACGAAACAATACAAGTATCAAGCGATACTATGAACCCAAACATAAAACAATGTATGTATCAACCGATAGCACACAAAACAATACAAAAAACAACCTAGTACCTGTACCGGTTACATATGGCGTTGGGGACACGTTCGGGCTTGGTAGGTGTAAAACTCTCCTGGCCGGCCCAGCACCACCTGGGACTACCTTCAGAATCCCCACAGTTAACTCCCTGTAACTCCGTCACTTTTGGTCCGTTTTACTCCGAACAACTTGCAGGAGGTACTGCACCTTCCACCCTATGCCCCCTTATATACCCTACGAACAGCTTATAGTAGACCAGACGGCAGTGACGTATACGGTGTTGGAAGCTGGTCACCAAAGATTCCTCTTTACTAGACTGCATACAACTACACAACCATTTGCCCATGATGTCTGGGCCTTAAGGCGGGGCTGGAGGGGCATGATAGAAATAATGTCTCCAATTTACAGCTTCTTCGGAGCTGCATAGCTTGCTGAATAGCATCTCTTGAAACCCCAGATTCCAGTAATATGCATAGCTTTACATGACAAACATTCCCGTTATTTTTTCTGAACTTCTCAACGGACTTCATATTGAAAGGTAGGGTAACTCAGGACCTTAGGCAAGGTAATCCAAGCTCCATGGCAGGGTAACCTGATCCTGAGGGTAGGGTAATCTTGTCTGGTGAACAAGATGACTTTATCCTGTTACTCTGTCTATTCCATCATCAGAGATAGACACTTCTGACCTTTCTCCAGTTACCCGGCTTAGCAGAGTAACTGCACCTTCTGAGATCCCTAAGCATACTGACACCACCCCCGGGTGTAGCCAAGTATCTAATTACTAGCGGCCCTGTGATCCCTACGGGTTCACTCATATTATTTGGGTAGTATATAATTCAGGTGTTGTGGTAGCAATATGTAGTTGGTATGAGGTGTTGTAATATGGTGGATTGTTGAGATATAGTATTCTTTGGGGGTAGAATTAATTAATGGTATGTCACTTAATAAGAGCAGTCTTTATATATATATATTCCAGTACACATAAGATAGTGGACCTCCCTCGAGAATTGAGAGTTCTCTTATATTGAGATATTATAAATTAAAAATTACTTTGCCTTGTTTGACTAAATATGAATGATATAGACTATCTTGTATAATAAGAGGTACCACTGAGATTGTTTGTTTTTTTAACTGTTAGTTTGTCTTTATATTTCATATATTAAGATTAGTTTTCTCAAGATATACAACCTGATTCTACTTACTACATTTATGGTTCTCCTTTTCCTATATTATTGTAGTGGCAAGGAAAACTATTAAACCCAAATATCTAGTATCTATCTTTATAATTTCATATAGACTCAACATTATCCCTTTGAAGTTTAGGAAGTAAAGTTATATAAGAGATTTTGGCATGGTAGACTTATAGCAGAAGAAATAATTAGATTTAAGTAATAGACCTCCTATAGGATAGGGCATGAGAATTGTATTTATAAGAAAAGTCTGTGGAAAAACTAAAGGTGAATTCACATAGTAGATAGTTAGTCAGCTCAGAAGGAAAGAAATTAGAATCTAACAATTATAAGAGGAGTATAGAAACTGTCTTAGCAGGAACACAGTTAGTTTGGAAGTATTAGGTAAATGGATTGGTTAGGTGAAGACTGTTCAGAGAAGTTTATAGTATTTTCAGAAAATAGTAAAGTGGCCAGCTATAGAATCTGGAGAGTATAATATAAAAAGGATTTTGATAAAAGACTTAAAATATCATAAGTAAAAGCTTTTAACTATAAATGTACTATTAACAGCAAGCTGTTCCAAATCCAGTTCCTGGGTTGACTATAAATCACATTACTATAATATAATAATCAACCCAGCCTGAAGTTGTAATGTGTTCGGGCCAGGCCCTAGTCATGTGGCGGTACGATAGGGGCAGATAGCTTCGTGATCAACATGAAGCGAGCGCTGCTTGCTAAAGGAGGCTTTGAACGGGATGTAATAGGAGACCAGAAGTAACCATTCAACCAAGTATATTCTAAGAATACTGTCTGTCGAAGTCTGCTGTTTCCATCACGGGAATCAGCGGTCTTTAAATACAGCATATCGCTTATCTCCAGTATGAGCGATATTGCAAAACAATGTGTGTATCAACTGATAGCACACGAAATGATTTATGTATCAACCGATACTGTGAAACCAAACATAAAACAATGTGTGTATCAAACAATAGCACATGAAACAATAGAAGTATCAAACGATACTGTGAGACCAAACATAAAACACTGTGTGTATCAAACGATAGCACACGAAACAATTCACATATCAAACGATACCGTGAAACTAAACATAAAACAACCTAGTACTTGTACTGGTTACACTCCTAAAATAAAATAACAATTTCACCAAATAAACAACTTAATGAAATCCTAACAGCCGGTAATTCTGCTATTCTCCTGAAAGTCCGCTTAGGACCCATCCTCATCGTCGTCGCTATCCTGTAACAATCTCATGTTGTCCTGCAACATCCATTCTGCACCTTCCAGCCATCTTTCCAAACACTCCCCACATGGCGCTCCGCGCACAAAGCAACCTGACTCCCAGTAGTGTGGCAGGTCCACAAAGTTCCATACTATCCGGTCCTCCCATCCCTCCGTCTCGACATCGATTCGTCCGCAATCTTTGCAGTGATCGATATAAAATATCCTCCAGTATGCATCTTCTGGAATGATTTCTCGGTAAAGCTGGTACCCCAAAATGAGGTCTCGTCCCTTTATGCTGACTTCTGTGTAGGTTGACATTTTGTTTCTTTTCGCATAAGGATAAGTTTGTAATAGGGTGAAGGATTTTGTAAGAGGTTAAAGGTTTGGAGGTCTAGTAGTGTGATCTGTTTTCTTCGGCAGTTTAGAGGGCTGGTGGGTGGTATTTATGTTTCGGTGGTGACCTCGCTTAGGTGTTGGCCTCGCTTAGGTGTCAGACTTGCTTAGGTCTTCAGGGGTAGGAGGGTGCCGCTTAATTGAACTTTCTTCCGTCTCCCTGCAACCATCACATTTTTCTGTGCTCAGGTAGCACCCGCTACCAAAGCGGAAAACATCTGACACTGTTGCTCCCCACATTCGTCCCATTGATTCTCTTGTTATTTCTAGGCATTTGTTGCAGATGTGTATGAATAGTCGCTGTGTAAGGTATTGTCTAGGGATAATATTACGGTTCACCAACAGTCTCCTTAGCTGATGGCGCAGTCTCCAAGGCACTTGCTCATAGTTTGACATCGTAAGGCTGTTGGATGGGGTGTTTTTTCCTCTCGCTACTGCCAGTACTCCGCCTCAGCCAGCCAGGCTAGGTATGCCGCTTCATCTTCCATTACCCGATGTTCATCTTCGCTGCTTTCGAAATCGCTCTCGAAGTGGGCTGACCAAAATCCATCCTGTATCACTTGGTCCGTGTCCGGGCGCAGGTGTTGGATTTCTGGTAGTGTTGGGCTCTACACCACCATCACATGGTTTATCGTAGGGGGTAATTCGTCCTGCGGCTTGTTGTCTTCCCACCATTAGTTAACCACTTCCATCGCATTTTCCAATCCCGCAAGGGGTTCCTAGCTATTTTCTGTTTCCGGGTACCCCACCCATTTCACCAGGAATTGGTCACGGTCATATCGTCTTCTGTGGTCTCGTATGGTTTCCACTTACCATTCCGGTTTCTCGCTTACCACGATCGGGGTTGGTTTTGAGTGGCTTCTTCCAGGGAAGGATATATCATCGTTAGGGAGGTATCTTTTCACGGTGGATGCATGGAATGTCGCTTCTCGGTTTCTGTACATTCCCCCATCCATTTCTACCGTCTAATTTTGTGTATGCTCATTGTATCCAATTATCTTGAATGGTCCACGCCAGCGCAGTTGCAATTTCTTACTACGTCCCGCCTCCGTTGCGAATAAACTTCCCTATACCAGTAACAGATTACCCTTTCCGACCAGTGTATGGTGTCTGCGTCGTTTTGCTAGTGTTCTTGTGCTTCTGAATCGTGCCAATTTAATCGCATGGAAAGCTGGGTTCCGTATTGCTTGGTGTCTGTTTAACAATTCGTCGGCAGCCAGTACTGCGGAGTTCTTGAAGTTCGCTAGGGGTAGTAGTGAGTAATTCTTTCCGAAAATGGCCTTATATGGTGACATACCAAGAGTTTCTGACCATCCCGCATTCAGGTATGCTGCTGTCTCTGGTATTGCATCAAACCAATTGTTTTGTCTGGCGTTGACTAGGTTTCGGAGAGCTGTCTTCAATTCTCCAATTTTTCTTTTGACCTGTCCATTTATTTCATGATGGCCTGGTGCCGCCTTGATATGCTCAATGCCTAATGATCAACACTGTTGTCTCTACACATGTGACTCAAATCTTCGGTCCGCATCGCTTACTAGGGACGTTGGGTAGCCATGGGGTGTAAATATTTTGTTGCGTAGAAGTTCCCAGGTTGTTATTGCTGTTAATTGCTTTGTTGTAGGTATAAGCTACGTGAATCCTGAAAATCTATCCATCGCAACTAGGATCGTGTCATATCTCCCTGAATTGTGGATGGGTCCCGCAAAGTCAATAGCAATTGATTCGAAGATTTCCGACGGCAGGGTAATTGTTTGAGCCTTTCCTTCCGGCAATTTTGTAGGCTCCTTATTTATCTGGCATGTGTGGCACTTGGCTACATACGCTCTAAAGTCCTTCCACATTTCAGGCCAAAACAGATACTCTGTTGCGTACCGTAAGTTTCATTCAACACTGTGGTGGCCTTTGTGGTGAATTTCGCTAATGACATATTCTCTTAATGACGTATTTCCATATGCGGGGCCTTTCGGGACATACAGGCAGTCTTCCCCGTATCTGGTTTTTGCGTATAGCATTCTGTTTGCAACCTTGTAAGAGGACAAGTCCCCTGTGGAGTCCATATTCTCATTTACCTTCTTCCAAATTGGTTCCTTGCGGTATGCTGCTATCATGTGTGCTCGGGACGTTCCGCTCATTTCATTGACTGTTTGTAAGGTGTCGCGTTCGTCTTCTATCTCGCTTCCTCTGGTAGTTTCAGGTAGGTCTTCCTCCTCATTGTCTTCCAAGACATCGTATGGCCCGCGCTGGTATTCTGTCATCGTTGGGGGCATTACTGAGACTATTATCTCGTTGGTAAGGCTTTCTAGCCATTCCGCTCGTCTAATCGGTGGAGGGCTATCAGGTCCTGGCATTCGGAAAGCCGTTATTGTTTCGGCCGTAAGGTTCTCTATTGGTTCTGGCTCTGGCATTCGAAATGCCGGGGCTTCCGGGTTTAACAGTGCCGGAATTGCATAAGACCTGGGCGTCGGCTGAGCAAGGGTGGACGGCCCTTCTCCCGCACTAATTGGTCTTCCGCCGGTCGTTTGTTGCCATTCCCAGTCGTTAATTTGGTAGGACTGCGGATGGCTCGGGTCGATTTCTGTACTTGGGGGGCTTGGTCCTTCACCAAGCGGGTAAGGGGTCGACCCTCCCCGTCGTCTAGGGTAGTTGTTCGTGAATTTGATCTCGGTTTGATGATATGGGCAATGGTCCATGTAACAGTGTGAGTAGTGTAACGTGCTATGTTGGAGTTCTTCCGCTGGCGTACTTCGCAGGGTACACTGGTCACCCCGATCGTTTCCTGCAGTGATTGCGCAGGGGCTTTCAGGAGGTACAGGGGTCTCGTTGGGGTACTCAGTATAGGAGAATGGAGGGGAAGTAGGGGAGAACTCATGCCTGGGCTCCATTGTATTTGATTCTTGCTCGTAGACCATGTTATCCAAGATGTCATCCAGTTCTTTTGTATAATTGTGGACATTGAGTGGATTCAAGTCTGATTCTCCATCGTAAATCTGGGAAAGCGCATCAGCTAAATAGTTCATGCTTCCAGGTGCGTAGACTATTTTCGCGTCGTGTTTTCCCAAGGCACTTAGCCATCTCACCTGTTTCCTGTTAGGGTGTTGGCCGTTCCCAGGTGTGTTAAGGGTTGGTGGTCCGTGACTATCGTAAAGGAATTTCCCATTAGTAAATGGTGGAACTGATTAAGCGCTTCCACTATTGCTAAGGCCTCTTTATCGGTGGTCCCATAGTTCATTTGCATGTTGGTGAACTTGCTGCTGTGTAACACGGCTGGTTGTGCCATCTCATAAGTGGGTCCCTGTCCCACCCATGCTCCAACTCCTAAATCTCAGGCGTCCAAAAGCAACCAAATTGGTTCCTTGCTCCGTATGTCTATTGGCCGCATGACTTGGTGATCGATAATTCACTTTCGGACCATATCAAATGCGGTCTGGTGGGTCGTTGTCCATACGAATTTGGCGTTTCCCGTTAAGTCGGTTAGCGGTGCCGACAACGTATCATGGTGTGGGAGAAACTGGGCCACATAATTCAGCATTCCTAGGAATCATTGCAATTCCTTCCTCCTTTTCGGTGTTTCCCATTCTGCAATGTATGATATTTTCTGGGGGGAGGCATGGATTCTCTCGTTGTCCACTATGTGTCCTAATACTTCCAGTTTGTCTGCAAAAAGTACTGACTTCCTTTTGCTCGGGTAAAATTTTGCTTTTCTGAGTCGATCACATACTTTGCGTATGTGTTGTTCGTGTTCCTCTGATGTGTCTGAAAATATGAGAATATGATCAATGTATACCCATACAAAATGATGTAAATATTCGCTTAGGAGGTCCTCCATTATTCGCATAAATGTTGCCGGTGCATTCATGTCTCCTTGTAGCATTACTTTGGTCACAAACCCTGCGAACGGGGTTTTGAATGAGTTGAACTTAAAACTGTCCTTGTCCACTCGTGTTTGGAAATATGCATCGCTTAGGTCGATCTTACTCTTGAATTTCGCTTGTCCTAATCAGTTAAGGATCTGCTGTTGGTCTGGAATCGATGGACTATCCATGATCGTGTTATCGTTCCTTACTTTCAGGTCCACCAGGGGGCGGATCCTTCCACCTGATTTGGGTTGTAGCAACATAGATGCCGCTCCGGGAACCTCCTGTTGTACAATCACTCTACTTCGTAATTTCTCGTTTATCCAGTTCATGAGTTTTTCCTTGTAGGCTTCTGGGATCGAGTATGTTGGTTGGTTTCGTAGGTTGGTTGGATCCTTTAGACAAATGTAGTGGATAATCTTACGCACAGGAGGTAGCGTTTCAGGGACCTTGTCTGGGAATACATCCTTGTATTCTTCCAACAATGTTGTTGTGTTTGTATCTGACACAGCGGCTCGGAATTCCCCGCTTGTTGGTTTGCATAGCACACATGGTTTGTCGTCGGGAAATTCCACTACTGTATCCCCACACCTGATAAGAGCATTATGTCTTTTCAGGAATGGCATTCCAATCTGGGTGTCGTACTTTGCTAAGTTCCCTACCAACATCTCCTGATTGTTCCATTTCTTTTTCCCGATTCCTACGGTCAGTCCACATTTCTTGTGGCTTGCAGAGCGGGATTCTTTCATTGCCATATTGACTATTGTTGGTTGGGGTAGAGGTTCCGTAGGGATGCCATGGGTAGATATGAAGGTGGCGCTAATTATGTCGCAGCCGATTGTTCCCGTATCGAATAGTACCTTTGCTGGGTGGCCTTCTATATGAATTGTTCCTTCCAGAGCGTCACGGGGCCTAATTGCCAATGTTGGTTGCGTCCGGAGGCTTTCCATTTCCACTGAGTTAATTTCCACTTCGTCATATTCAGTTGCTTCCATGTGGTTCGTGCCAGCCACTCGTTTAGCGGCCTTTCCCTTTCCCTTTTTGGAATAGCAGTCCTTTGCATGGTGCCCCTTTTTTCCGCATTTGAAACACGTTTCTTCCTCGTGTCATTTCGGTTTCTTGTCCTTCTTGTTCTTTGAATCCTTGCGGTATGGTTTATCCTTCTTCGTATTATTCCGCAATGATGATCCTTTGGTATTCCTTTGCTGTGGCACGTGGGTTCGGTAAACTTCTGTTTCATACAGGATAACGTCCTTCCGTTCGGCCCTCTTGACCATCTTGTCAATGGAGTCCCCATCCTCCTCCATGGGTTTTACCTCCTGGCGTAGTCTGGGATGCATTGCTTCATACAATCTTTGTCGCACCGTATACAGAGACACTGTCCCGGGAGGCAATCGTCCATGGTACATCAAGAGATCCATCGCGACCAGGGTTATTCTTTCTGATTCCTCATTTCATACTTGCTAGATATCCTTGAATCTTTTGTATAGTTCTTGCGCGTTTTGCGAGGATTGGAATCTCGCGCTCAAGTCCTTTATCAGGGTCGTTCCTCGGATTTTTTCCCCACTCTTATAGTAGTTCATTGCTTGGTGGTATGCTTCCTCTGCCTTTCTAGTGCAAAAGCTTCCGAAGTACGCTCCGCTTCCTTCCTTGGTTTTGTCCACTCCATGTAGGGCAAGGTATTGCAAAGTTGTTATAACCCACCGGTCAAATATTTCAGGTTTTAACTCGTCCTTTTCACTCGAGAATGAGGGTGGCAGCAGAAGTTTGATTTTTGGTCCTGTTCACCCCGCCCCTGGGCTGGGCTGTCCAGCGGATTCACCTTCGGACATATCGTGTTCGGACTCTTCGTTACTTGAGCTGTTGTCTGAGGAGCTTTCTGGAGAGTTGCTGGGGTTTTCGTCTGGTGGCTGCCTTACTACCGCGTGGTCTGATGCTTCTTCGTCGCCTTCTTCCTCCTTAGGTGTCCCGACAGGTATGTTATCTTTCTTTGGTGCTTGCGCTGGTGCCTTTCCTTTGCTGGGGCTAGCGGGAAATAGCCCAGGAAGGCTAGTTGCTGCCTTTGCTAAGTCGTTAGCCAATTCACTCAAGGTCTGCTTGGCCATGTCTCGCGCTAGCTGTCTTTCTGCTTCATCGATCACGAATTCGCTCTTTGGCCCTTTCGGTTTCTTGGGTTGCCTTTTCTGGGTAAGGCCTTCTCGTGGGACCTGCTTCCCACTTCGAGTCTCCAGTGACTCAATGGTGTCGTGTTGGCATAGCCAAACCCTTCGTGGTTCTGTCGCTCCCTGATGCTAGCTTCGCTATTGGACCTTTTGTAGGTTGATCAGACCAGGTCCCTGCAGGTTTCTTAACCACTTGCTGAGGTTAAAAAAATGTAACATGTTCAGGCCAGGCCCTAGTCACGTGGTGGTATGATAGAAGCAGATGGCTTCGTGATCAACACGAAGCCAGCGCTGCTTGCTAATGGAGGCTTCGAACAGAGTGTAATAGGAGACCAAAAGTAACCGTTCAACCAAGTATATTCTAAGAATACTGTCTGTTGAAGTCTGCTGTTTCCATCACGGGAATCAGCGGTCTTTAAATACAGCATATCGCTTATCTCCAGTATGAGCGATATTGCAAAACAATGTGTGTATCAACCGATAGCACACAAAATGATTCACGTATCAACCGATACCTTGAAATCAAACATAAAACAATGTGTGTATCAAACGATAGCACATGAAACAATACAAGTATCAATCGATACTGTAAAACCAAACGTAAAACACTGTGTGTATCAAACGATAGCATATGAAACAATTCATATATCAAAGGATACCGTGAAACTAAACACAAAACAACCTAGTACCCGTACCGGTTACAGAAGTGCTAATAGCTAGTATACCATCATCAGTACAAGTTCTGTAGTACTTCAGGATATACTATACTTTCTATTGCAGTAGGAGTACTGCTACATGGCAAGAGTGTGAGGCCATCCAGCGAGGTTACTCTTGACAGAGTAACATAGAGTTGTCCATGTGTAAAAGCATTAGAATGCAAATCAATACCAACATACTCTAATGACTGACTCTATGATTTATTTACTGTCATTGCGAACCCGATACGGACTGGAAACTGTTTATGCTCTAAAATGAAGGGCAGATCTTCATCTGTTGTAGTCAGCTTGATTCGTAGTAGCAGCCAAATTTCACCATCCCACTTGCCACCAAGAATGGCAACTTGCAGACAGTTTCAGCTCATGCCCAACAATCTAACTCTTGTACCATTATACATCCCCTGCTTCGGACTTAAATTGCCAACAAGAATTAGAGGAACTCCTATCTTAAGACGAAGACATGATGGAGGAATTGATCGTAAGTTAATACTTTGTAAATATTCTACCACTGGTGCATCGGCAGCCACAGCATCTGGGCTGAGCTCTACCCTGTTTGCAGCCTCAAAGTGGTGTTCTATACCAGGCATCCGGTTTAGAAGTAAGTCATTGAAATCATTCACCGCATCATTTTTGAAGGCTAAAATAGCTCTTCCAATTAGCGTGTGGTGAGTGGTAACCGCTTCATCCAATAGTACCTGTGGATACAGTTGATTACCGAGTTGATCTACCATTCCAACTTTACCGATATATGTAGGAAGAGTAACTTGACCAATCATGGAATAATCAGTTACCAAACTCTTAAGCAAGTTGACAAAGATCTGATTGTTATCACTCTCAACAATCCTCATACTGGTCTTAAGTCTCAATACCTGCAGGCAGTCCCAAATAGAGCTATGACGAAGGCAGGCTTGTACTGTTGCCTGCCTTGAACCTCACCATACAACTGGCAGGATTTGAGCAATGTCCCCACCCAGCACTGTAGGAACTCTACCGAACAGTGAACTATCATCAACATAAAAAATGTCATTTAGAGTCCAGTTCACTGCCTCAAAGCAGGACTTGTGTTGCATGGGTACCTCGTCCCAAATGATCAATGATGTCTTTCTGATCAACTGGACTAGAGGTGAGATGCTTGTAAAATTGCATCAAGTAACAGATGCATTAGTTAAAGGGATCTTGAATCTTGCGTGAGCTGTACGGCCTCCAGGTAGCAATTGTGCTGCAATCCCAGAGGATGCAACACAAAGAACTATCTTCTCTCTAGCATGGAAGTAGCTGCATAAGCAGTTATAGAGGAATGTTTTTCCTGTTGTAGCCGGCCCTTGGAGAAAGAAGCCAGATCTGGGGTGTCTACGAGGATTCTGCTCACGTTTCTCCACAGCATTTACCATTATCTTAAAGCACTCTTCTTGCTCTGAGTTCAGCTGGGCTCTCATCATCTTACAAGCTTCCTGTTCCATATGCAAATCATAGCTTAACTTTTCCTCTATCAGACTATTTTCTAATCTACGGTTTTGGGAGACCCAATATAGGACTAGTTCTGGTAAACCATAATCAGACAGAGATTTTCCATATTCACTCAAATTCTGTTGAACTAGGTATAGACCATAGTCCAAATGAACATCTGCCATTCTGTCATAATCAGTAACATTTGTAGGTAATGGTACAATACCTGATTCCAGAACATGTGGCAAATCATCACAAAACTGGACAGCAAACTGTTGCCCAATAGCCTGAGGATTGGTAATAGTAGTATGCTGAAGTGCCAAAGTAAAAAGGTTTCGCAGTACCCTGCCAGTCATAAATTCTACACCTTCTTGAAACATGGCTATCCATTCGCCATCATCCTCTAGCAACGGTAAGGCTATACAGGCTTCTTTAAATGTTGGGTGTATAATCCCATCTACTGTCCGTAGATTTTAGAAGCTTGCAGCTCCTGGGACAACAGTTAGAAGAAGACGTAGGTAATACCTCTCACCCATGAATGGACTCGCGACATACAGCCATCCAATAGTAAATCCCCGTTGCTGTGGCTTCCATCCTATCTTTGATTGATAAACAAAGTGTTCCGGAAACTCATGATACAGGTACTGTCTGCCATCTTCATTTCGCATATTGTAGGTGAAAAATGCCATGAGTGTTGTCATAGCTGCTTCAATATGCTCACGTAGATCATCAGAATTTGTATGACCTTTGAAATAAACTAGCTGTTGACCTGGAAGATGCAAGGCAAGCCAGGTAACTGATGGTAGCTCTTCATGCCTGCTAAATTCAAACAAGTTCCACACTGCCTTAGTTGGTCCAATGTACCTTCTATGCAGGTATCACTTGATTTTATCATGCTCAGAGTCAATGCTAACTGTAGCCCGATCACTACCTTTGTAGATATATTTGTGAATATACTTCACTGCTTGCACCGAACTGCAAACCTCTACATTTATGTGGGCATTATACCGCAGGGAGAGGTAGGGACTGTATGGTACAACCCTACGATTATCTATCGTGGCAGTAACTGTATCTGCTAATCCAGGAACTGGAATAGTAAAGGACTGACCCGTATTCCTACGCCGATATAAGGGATATCCATTTTCTCCTACTACTGTCTCTTCTTGAAATTCTTTTGGGTACCCTTTATGGCACAAAGATGCAAAAAGTGGGTTTATATCCTTCATGCATAGAGCATTACTGTTTCCCTCAGCACATTGTGTATGCACCATTGTGTTCTGGATAATGCTCCATAACTGTCAACTACAATCATCATCTTCCGTTGGGAGCTCTGCGGAAATAAATCGATCTATATATCCTGCTGTTAGGAACTCTGGATCTGTCTTTAAGAATAAAAGAAGATGAAGGTGTGGAAGTCCACACTTCTGATATTCAATCGTCCAAACCCAACCATGCCATGGACCAAAGATGTGCTTGTACCTGATCTGATCAAGTAAGTCAGGCAGCTTGAGATGGAATACTCACGCTACCAGATCTGGGCGGCGTGCAACTGTTTGCCCCAGAAGATATTCCTCCTGAATCTCTGCCCATTTTGGATTAGCCGTAAATGTAATAAACAGAGATGGCTTGCCAAAGTGGCCTACCAGTGCCATACTGTCCTGGTATAACTGCTGCATGAATCTGTCTCTACCAACATACTCTGATGGCAAGATAATTCTTCTTCTGACCTCCTCCAGGTTGATATCACCTTCTCACAGAACATCTGACAAGCTATTGTATAACTCTGCTCTGATATGAGACTGGTTAGATCAAAACCATGCCAGCTTGTTTTGGTTACAGACAGCCCAAGCGTCTACCTCAAATTGCTGGAGAAGTCTTTGAGAGCAGAGGATAGTAGATGGCTCATTGGCTCTTGTATGTAGTCGGAATCTGTAAAAAGCCCGCTGTGGTATATGTTCTTGCCGGCAGTTACCTGTCCAATTTTGCAGACTTCTTCCCCAATGCCAACCTGATTCACTATAGGGGAAGAGAAGGACAAAGTGCAATGGGAGGTAGGATGCATGATTGGGATTGATGATAGGGAATCCCTCATTTGGGATCTCACTATTGACCCACTACGCCAATACTATATCCTGGAATCGAGCTCTTCCATACTCCGCAGGTAGAATCAAGGAAACCTCATCTGCTGTAGCGAGATTTTCCTGTCTCATCTCTGCCCTTGACTCCACAATCAGACTCAACTGAGGATTGAGAATGATTCGCAGGTTTGGTTCCTGCTCTGAGTGCTGTACAAACCTCTCCCTGGCGATTAGATAGAGCTGAGTATAGGGGGATGTCTCATGTAGCATTTGCGTCAATGATGCTATCAATGCAGGATCTAACTCTGGTACTCTTGCAGATCGTGCCTGGGCCGCAAGGGCTGGATCATACAAGTAGATCTGTGAGTATGATATATCATGACTACCACTTGGGACAAGGGGTCCTTGGTGGTGATAAACAGCACTGTGTATCTAAAGGAGTTGAAACCCCTTCCCAATCACTGACATGCAGTTATCACGATTATAGCGAATTGATGTAAATGCAAACAGGGCATTCCAGTGATGGATATCCTGTCAGAGCAACCTTGATAGACTATCTTGGCCAGTCATTAAGGTGTTCAGCGATTCAGGCAAGGGCCTCATCCTTTCTACCACTGTATCTCCACGCTTGCAGCAGGATTCAAATGCATCTGCAATACTGTGGGTTTGTTGTTGGGTCCACTCAGAGGACCAGTGCAGTAGCTTACAAGCACTACAGGCAAGATCCATTTGGCCAAGATTATGTATAGTCCACTGAGCTCGTCACTCAATAAAGACAATATTTACTGAGGGCCTTGGCTCAACTACAGGTAGAAGTAGATATTCCGCAAGGGCTGGATCAGGCTGCGGGACTTGTGGATCTGGTTGCAGATTCCCCCGAGCTGATGTTTGATGTCTTGAATTTCTTCCTGATGCCTAAAATTATATTGGTAGTTAGCCACTGTCTTTTAAGATAATTTCTCATAGGGAATTGAAATATGAAGTATACCAAGCAATTCCTGCAGCCCTTCCGAAGGTTTTCTCTAGTATTACGATCAAAGTTCACCAGAGATTGCTTATGGCAACACTGACCACACTTGTGTGGGACTGCAATATCCTGTCCTTGTAGGGGTATAGAGAGTGTAGGCAGGGTAGGGGATGGGGGAGATACATATGGTGAGGTAGCATGTAGGGGAGGATGAGGGAGGGGAATTGGTGATGCAGAAGGGAAAGTAGAAAACAGGTAAAGGGGAGGCAGGGAAGCAGGAGGAGGAGTAGGGAGGATAGAAGAAACAGAGGAAATAGAGGAAATAGAGGGAGCAGGGAGAACAGGGGAAACAGGTAAGGCAGGTGGTGAAACTGGGATGGTGGGAGCAGGGGGAGCAGGGGAAGGAGGAGGTACAGGGAGGGCAGAATGGGCTGGAGGAGATGAAGAGTCTGAAGAAAGTAAGGAAAGAGAATTAGATGATGGCATGGAGTATGGTGTGAGGTAAAAGTGAGGTTTGTATAAGAATGAAAAGGAGTAGGAGTATGACAGAAATTGTCGAGGAGGAAAAAAGAAAGAAAGAAGGAGGGATTAAATTAAGAGAAGAAAGTCTATTAAGCTTATTTCCTAGAAAGGGTACCTATAAAGCCCTATATACAATATATGTAATTCCATGTTTAGGTTAGGATATATGGCAAGTTGATTTTTCTCACTTTTATTTTTTATTTCTGTTCTGTTTTCCATTTTTAACATGATAGATTCTACTTATATTGAGACTGTTTATACTTTTTTCAAACACTACAGGTGGTCTATATAAATTGAATGGAAAACTATAATAGAGTATTTTAGCTATAAAGTGTACAAAAATCTATAGTAATAGTAAGTCAATTTGTTCTTCTAATCCACTTTGTAATAAAATCGAATTCAGCTGCTTTCATTCTTAGCTTTAATGCTTCTACTGTTCTTGATATTTTCATCAGATTTCTTTGGTTATAGTTTGATTCCTTCTACTTATTTCTTTTAATCGTTCTGCTATTTTCATTTTCATTTCCCCTCCTTCAAGTTGTTAATTACTTATTGTATGGTATCTTTTATTACTTGTTATTGTTGGTTATTTTTCATTGTTTGTCATTAATTGTTCACGGTTATTATTGATTATTGTTTGTAGTTTGTTGATAATTTTTATTGTTTGTTTTTTATTATTATCTCTTATCATGTGTTTTTGATAATTATTTCTTACTTATCCTTATCTGTTCTTTGTTATTTATTGTCGGTTATTCTTTATCTTTGTTTATTATTTTTATTATCCTTACCATGATATTTATTTTATTTTTATTTTATTTTGTTTTTGCTTTTCTTTTCTTTTATTAGTTTCTGTTGCCATATATTTTATTTGTTTTGTTTCTCATAGTATTCAGAAGTGTAGGTGATGAAGGGAAAGAGAAAGGGATCTTCATATAGAGTCAGAAGGGGGGTGTGAGATGAGATTGGATAAAGGTGGGTGGCAATGGTTGCCATGGACGAAGAATGTTTGTTGTGACAATGGTTGCCATGTAAATGAAAGATTATCAGATCGTATTTTTTTTAGATAGCTACTCAGTACATATTAGACTAGCAGCCCTCTCACCCACGGTTGAGACGTATAGGAATATGGAGGTGGAGAATCAAAAATGTGGTATTCTAAGAAAAATAGGTTTTAGGGTATAGGGCTTGTAGAAAAAATTTGAAAAAAAAAAAAAGCACAATATAGTACAAGTAAAGGGATAATAAATTGCAAATAACAGTAGGACATAGAGGAGAGATGAATGGAAGGAGACAGGAGAAGGATGGCAATTTAAAAATGAAAAAATGAAAAAGTAAGAAAAAATATAAAGAAAATATTAAAACCTTCAGAAAGAGTATCATCATAAGGTATAGAAGAGTTAACCAGCTGCTATCAGTACCAGGTTCAGATTCTAAGTACCTTTAGAACTTAGATCATAAGGTGTAGAATTATCACCAAATGTACTTGATACCTTCAGATATAATATCATCATAAGGTGTAGCATAAAGAGCCCTCGGTAGGAATTCCAACCCCAATTCTACCTTCAGATCTAAGGTGATCATCATTAGGTACCAGGAAGAGTACTACCGCTGGGTTATATCACTATCAAAATTCCAAGTCAGTATCAAGAAAAAGCAAGAAGGAATAGGAAAACTTACTTTCATATAATCCTTGCAGCACCTCTGGGAACACCACATTTGCTGTGCTGTTAGAACTATTACTGGATGGCAATAGTGTAAGACCATCCAGAGAGGTTACCCTTGACAAGGCAACATAAAGCTGACCATGTGTAAAGGCATCAGAGCGGAGATCCACTCCAACCTTCTCAAGACTCTGTCCCTGGGATTTATTCACTGTCATGGCAAAGCACAACCGGACTGGGAACTGTTTTCTTTCAAGGATGAAAGGCAGATCTTCATCACTGGTTGTGAGCTTTATCCGCGGCAGAAGGCGAATCTCACCATCCCATTTGCCACCCAGTATCGCAACCTGCAGACAATTGCGAGCTATTCCTAACAATCTTAATCTAGTCCCATTACACATCCCATTCTTCGGACTCAGATTCCGGATGAGGATTAGTGGTACTCCAATTTTGAGCTTGAGACATGAAGGAGCTATTGAGGCCAAGTTGATACTTTGCAAGTACTCCAGTGCATAGGGCTCTGCAGCAGCAGCTTCATCACTTAGTTCTACCTTGTTGGCAGCTTCAAAGCAATGTTCTGCACCCGGCATCCTATTGAGAAGCAGGTCATTGAAGTCATTCACGGTATCATTCTTGAAGGCCAAAATAGCTCTTCCAATGAGAGTACCGTGAGACGTGACCGCCTCATTCAACAGTGCCTGTGGGTAGAGTTGCTCACAAAGTTCATCCACAGTTGCTACTCTACGGATATAGGCTGGCAATTCCAATCTACCATGCATGGAATGGTCGATCACTATACTTTTGAGAAAGTCGATGAAGACCTGATTGGAATCGTTGGCTGCAATCCGCATAGTTGTCTTTAGCCTCAATATGTGCAGAGAACTCCAAATAGAACTGTGTCTAAGAGAAGCTTGCACTGTTGCCTGCCTTGAACCTCTCCGAACCACCGGTAAGATTTGCGCAAAATCACCACCTAAGACGGTAGTGATTCCACCAAACAGCGAGCGGTCACCTACTGGACAGATATCGTTCAGTGTCCAACTCACCGCCTCAAAGCAGGTTTTATGTTGCATTGGCACCTCATCCCAAATGATCAATGAAGTACGTCTGATCAATTGTGCTAGAGGTGAATTGCTATTTATATTGCATCCACTAAAGGAAGTGGATAATGGAATCTTAAATCTGGAGTGAGCTGTTCGACCCCCAGGTAACAATTGGGCTGCAATCCCGGAGGATGCAACACAAAGGACAACTTTTCCCCTAGCCCGAAAGTAACTGCATAAGCAATTATAGAGGAAAGTCTTACCCGTCCCAGCTGGCCCTTGAAGAAAGAAAACCGAACTCCGATGTAGACGCGGATTAGGTTCCTGATGCTCCACGGCACTCACTATCTCCTCAAAGCAGGAAACCTGCTCAGGATTTAGCTTATCCCGCATCGTCGCATAGGCTTCCTGCTCCTGTGCAGCATCATAGTAGTTCTCTCCCTCCAAGCCTGGGTTGGCCAAGATGGGTACACCCCCAGTCCAATTAAGTACCGGTATCGGTAACCCAAACTCGACCAAGGTTCTACCAAATTCAAGCAAATCTTGCTGAATGAGGTACAGACCATAGTCGAGGTGTAGCTCACCCTCAAATATCTCCATGCCCGCGGGTTGTGGTGACCTGCCACTGGTGATCAGGTTTGGAAGATCGTCACACATACTATCACCGAATGTTTCCCAAATCAGATTCGGGTCGGTAATAGTAGTGTACTGGAGTGCCAAAGCGAACAGATGTCGCAGTGCCCTACCAGTCAAGAACTCCGCCCCTTCTCTGAACATAGCCACCCACTCCCCGTCATCTTCCAATAGATTCAATGCGATGCAGGCCCCCTTAAATGTTGGGAACACAGTACCATCAACCGTGCGTAAATGTTCAAAGCCCATAGGACCCCGTACGACAGTCAATAGCATGCGGAGATAATATCTCTCACCCATGAATGGACTTGCAGAGTACATGCGTCCAATAGAGAATCCCTGTTGCCTCCTTTTCCAACCCAGCTTTCGCTCGTAGACAAAATGCTCTGGGAACTCATGGTACAAGTACTGCCGCCCATCCTCATTCTTCTGATTGTAGTCAAAGAATCCAATCAGTGTTGATAAGGAAGACTCGATCAGCTCCCGTATCCTCGCAGGATCTTCAAGGCCTTTGAAGTAGACGGGCTGCTGGCCTTCCAAATGCAGAGCCAAGTGCTTCACTGGAGGGTACTCCTTGTGAGTATCGAATTCAAACAAACGCCACACGGCCTCAGTTGGTCCAATGTACCTTCCATGGAGGTAACGCTTGATCTCATCAATCTCTGAGTCCACAGTGACTGTGACCCGGTCGCCCCCCTTGTAAATGTACTTGTGAATGTACTTTACAGATTGTACCGACCCGCATACTTCAACATTAATGTGAGCATTATACCTCAAAGAGAGATAGGGGCTATAGGGGACGACCCTCCTATTGTCCACCGGAACCATCACTGTACCCGCTGATCCTCGAGCGCGAACGGTAAAGGATTGACCACTATTCCGCCTCCGATAGAGGGGATATCCGTTCGCTTGGATGATTGTCTCCTCCTGAAATTCACGGGGATATCCCTTATGACAGGTGGGGGCAAAAAGGGGGTTCAAATCTTTCATGCAGAGGGCATGCCCATTACCTCCAACACATTGAGTGTGGAGCATAGTGCTCTGGATAATTGCCCGCAACTGCTGTCCCATCTCATCATCCTCGGTAGGGAGCTCAGCAGATATAAAACGGTCAATGTATGCAGCCGTCAGGAACTCAGGAGTGGTCTTCAAGAAGAGCAGAAGATGGAGGTGAGGGAGGCCTCGCTTCTGGTACTCGATGGTCCATACCCAGCCCTGGCAATGCCCAAAGATTTGTTTCTTTCTAATTTGATCTAATAGATCCCGTACCTTGAGATGGAAAACTCTAGCTACGAGATCTGGACGATCCGCAGCTGTCTGCCCTGGTAACAACTCCATAACAATCTCAGACCATTTGGGATTGGCAGTGAAGGTGATGAACAGAGATGGTTTGCCAAAGTGGCGCACCAGAGCCATGCTGTCCTGGTAGAGCTGCTGCATAAATCTATCTCCTCCGGTGAACGTGGATGGCAGGATAATCCTTCTTCCGACCTCAGCAAAATTGACGTCATCTGCGCTCATCGCATCCTGTAGCCCATTGTACAAATCAGTCCGCAAGCGAGCCTGATTTGACCGTAGCCAGTTGAGCTTGTTCTGATCTGAGATCGCCCAAGCATCAACTACCAATTGCTGCAGTAACCTCTGGGCTCGAAGAATAGTGGATGGCTCATCTGTCCTAGTATGGAGGCGGAAGCGGTAGAAGGCTCTCTGGGATAACCTGTCCTTGACACGATTGTTACCAGCCAGGTTGAGCCTTCGTCCCCAATGCCACCCTGGTTCACCATAGGGAAATAGGAGAACATAATGGAGAGGCAGATAGGAGGCATGATTGGGATTGATGATGGAGAACCCTCTATTAGGTACTACTCCGTTGGATCGCTCTGCCAAAACAATGTCCCTGAATCCACCATCACCATATTCCTCCGGCAGAATCATGGAGACTTCATCCGCCGTTGGAAGGTTCTCCCTTCTCATGTCTGCCCCGGACTCTACAATCAGACTCAGCTGTGGATTCAGGATGATGCGGAAGTCTTGCTCATCCTCAGAGATCTCTGACAATCTCTCTTTGGCTGTATGATACAGCCGGATGAAAGGGCAAGTCTCCTGCAACATCCCAGTCAGTGAGTTGATCAAGGCCCCATCTAAATCCAGAGCTCTAGCGGATCGCACTTGGGCCGCATGGGCCGGATCATGGAGGTAGACCTGTGAATATCGGGCATCAGCACCACTGGGTGGAACCAGTGGGCCTTGATGATGGTAGATCGCACCATGAACTTGGAAAAGATGGAAACCTTGTCCAATCGCGGTTGGGCGATCATCCATATTGTAGCTGATGGAAGTGAATGCAAACTGGCTATTCCAGTGCCTCAGCCCCTCCCTAAAGCTTCTTGATGCCGGTTCCATTCCCGTCATCAAGGTATGGAGGGGTTCTGGTAGTGGCCGCATTTTCTCAACCACAGCATCCCCTCCCTTGCAGCAGGACTCAAAAGTACCTGGTACTTGGTTGGGTCTTTTTCTTGACTTCTCAGCACCCCAGTGCAGGGCGTTGCAGCCTCTGCATACAACATCCATCCGACCCAGACTGTGCGGGGTCCAATGTGCCCGCTTCTCCAAAAATGCATGGAACACTCTAGTCTGCAGGGCGAGCGCTCCAGAGATATGTTCCATTACATAGTTTGGAGCAGCTGGGCGTTGTTCTGGGTGTGCTTGGTGTCTTCTATTTCTCAATGTAGCCTAATCGTATTCTATTAGTAATTGCTTGGCGTAAACCACCAAATTTGCTTAATTTGAACTTGTTACTCACCAAACAATCTTGGCAACAGCTTCGCAAAATTATACCCGTATCATCTTCAAACTCACCGAGAGCTTTCTCCTGCCGGCACAAGAGACATCTCCGATTCCTAAGACTGTTATCTGCAGCATGTTCTTGCTGGAGTGGTTGTGTAGATTGGGGAACAAAAGCAGCAGCAAAGGGGTTCGGGGGCAGAGCACTTACCTGGGCCGGCATTCGTACCGGTGATACCGGTCGCCATGTTGCGGGAGGAGAGTAGTCAACTGGTGCTGGGGGGAGTTCCGCAGGAAACAGGTATTGTGGATGAGGTATAACGTTTGATGGCTCAAGCAAAGGGGTACGAAGAAGGGAGAGCACAGGGGGAGCTGGTACACCATACTGGGCATTGGGAGGAGAACTGGGGGCTGACGGTGCTTGTAGTACTTGGAGTACACTCGGTGCTTGAGGTGTTTGAGGTGCGGGGGGAAAAGGGGGTGGGAGAAATACGGCGGGTACCGGAGGAGTTGCCGGTACTTGAGGTCCTGCGGCCAGCCGTGCTACTCTCCTCCTTTCCTGTTGTTTAAACATAATTAGTTAGAATATACAGTTGCAACTTGGAAGTAATAAATCTTTCAGCGAGAACGTACCAGGCATTGTTTACATGATCTCATCCGACGGCCATTGGAATTGATATCAAAGGCATTTAGTAGCTTCTCGACCCGGCACTGTCCGCATCGGTGCCGAGCCGCTAACATATTTGCTGGAACCATCGTTAGCAATCAGTAATCCTACTGGATACGGGGGATTTTGGAGGAAAGCTTGTTTAATAATTGCTGATATAGTCGCTTTCTGATTTCAAAAGAAAATAAGTTGAAAAGAATAAAAGAAATTGAGCTCAAGCGGACCGAGGTGGTTGAGCGGGGAAGAAAGAGGAGGAGGGGGGAAAAAGTAATAATATGCCAGCACTGGTGGTAGTGCCAAGACTGCGAGAGATTTCTTGGCGGTTTTACATTTGTGAGATTGATTTGATACAGTCGGGTTTTTCAGAAAACGAGATTTGAGGATTAATTCTGAGTCTCCTCTACTGCCTACTTCTGGTATTATTTTTTACACTCTTTCCTCGATTCCTAATTTTCCCTCTTGGTTTGATTTCCAGTTTCATGGATTTTGTCCATAAAATTACTAAAGCTTGATGGTTTGTAGGGATGGTTGCCAAGCAACCCCGATTGATTCCTTCTTTTCTTTCTTTGTTTTACTTTTTGTTTCTTTCTTTCCTCTTAATTTTCCTTTCCTTTCTTCTATCTATTTTTATATCTGCTTCTTTCCTTTATCTATCTCTCCTTTCATTCTTTTCTTTCTTTCATCTTTTCTTAATTATTTTGCATTGATGGCTGCCGCTATCGCGGTTTTATTTTTCTTCTTGCTGGCGTTCCTCTCCTCAATTTTTGAAGGGTTGAGGAACGGGATGGGGTGGTCCAGCGGACGGCAACTGTTGTCCAGTACAGGGAAATGTCTCAGATCCTCAGATTAGATCAAACATTTTTTTGAGCCAAGAGATCCGTCTTCCAGTACATATAGATGTCTCAGATCCTCAGATTAGATCAAACATTTTTTTGAGCCAAGAGATCCGTCTTCCAGTACATATAGACATTTGTTCACTATTTCTGTTTATCTCGGAGCCTAGGCCATCAGGTCACTGTAGGTCAAGTACTTACTTGCCTGCTGGTTTCTACCAGTTTGCCTCCTGGCTGCCTGCATGGGTGTAGGTTCTGGCTGCCATAGCTCATGTATTCTGGGTCATTACATCTATTTCTAAAAAAAGATATAATAATTATATATATACTAAATCAGATCAGAAAATTCAAGTGATATTAAGTGAATCTTTTTATATATTGGCAAAAAGTCAGGTCCACTTCTAAGATTGAGAGAGCTATGAGTGACATCCTATAAGTATAGCTACTATATAGAAAAAGAGCTTTATATAATAAGTAAATTACAGAAATCAATACCTGGTTGCCTCAGCTTTAGTATTAATAATAACTGGTCAGTATTATGGTATGCTTCTGATCAGGCTGTCTAGCCTGGCAAGTGGAATCGTATTCTAAACCATATGTAGTACAGTTTTGGAAGTTGCTAAATGACTGATCCTACCCTATCTCTCTCCCAACCCATTCTCTATATCTGTAACGGGGGCACCCCTAGGAAGATGGATCCTAAGGTTGTGACCACACCGAACAACTTCAAACTTATCGCCAAAAGTTCACACAGATGTAAGAGTAAAGTAAGCGGTAAAACTTAATATCGTTAAGCCTGACGCTTCACTCAATTAAGGTCTTGAGAGGATTGATTATTGGAGTAGGAGAGTTCTCGCATAGACTTTCAGGTAGTTTTATCTTATACCAGAAACTCCCCCATCAGTTTACTACAACCATTTGAGCACACCCTTCTCCGCTAAGGGTGGTCCGACACGTCTCCTGGCAGACCCTTCGGGCATGCATGTGTCGACACACTCTAGTTGGCGTTGATCTTATGCGGTTATCGTTTCTGCGGTGCATTTCCATTTTGCTCGCCACAGTGAAAACCTCTGTGCATCGGTGTCTTGCCAGTGGCTAACAGTCAAGGCAACTAATGAACTAGACTATCAAAGACACCCTTCCCATATGCATTGATCTCTACTTGACTCTGGAGGCTACCGTGCGTGGTTTATCTATTTACTTTTTGCGGGTCTCCGGCTTCTGGTGTCTTCCGCAGGGCATGGTAGTCCGGGAGTGATCCAATGGGCGCTACCCATGAGCACTACCTCGGCTCTACCTTACCTGTAGTAGGAATCATGCTTTTAGGGTCTCTGCACTTCCCTTTCAGAGCCTATAGCGTTGGGAGCACGTTCAGGCTTGGTAGGTGTAAAACTCTCCCAGTCACCCCAGCACCACCCAGGACTACCTTCGGGACCCCCACGGTTAACACCCATTAACTCTGTCACCTTTGGTCCGTTTTACTCTGAACAACTTGGAGGAGGTACTCCACCTTCCACCCTATGCCCCCTTATATATTCTGCGAACAGCTTACAGTTGACCGGACGGCAGCGACGTATACGGTGTTGCAAGCATGTCTGCAAAGATTCCTCTTTGCTAGACTGCACACAACTACACAACCATTTGCCCGTGACGTCCGGGCCTCAAGGCAGGGCCGGAGGGGTATGATAGGAATAATGTCTTCAATTTACAGCTTTATCGAAGCTACGTGACTCGCCCAATAGCATCCCCCAGAACCCTAAATTCCAGTATCATGCATGGTTTCGCGTGACAAACATTCCAGTCAATTTTCACGAACTCCGCGAGGGACTTTGTATTGAAAGGCAGGGTAACCTGATCCTGAGGGTAGGGTAACCTTGTCCAGTGGACAAGATAACTTTTCCCTGTTCACCTGTCTATCCCATTGCCGGCGATAGACCTTTCTGACCTGTCTCCAGTTACCTGGCCTAGCTGAGCAACTGCCCCTTCAGAAGTCCCTAGGTATGGTGACACCGCTCCTGGGTGTATCAAGGTACCCAAGTCCCTGACCAGCCAATTCCTTTCATTCTTGGAGCCCCCGGTATCGGGTCTCCGCAGGTCAAGTATTTACTTGCCCGCCTGTTCCTACCAGTTCGCCTCCTGGCTACCTCTATGGGTATAGGTTCCGTTTGCCATAGCTTATGTAGGGTGGGTCGTTACATCACTCCCCTCTTTTCTACGGTCCGTCCCGGACCGCTAGTGTCGTTCCTTATTCCCACAACTCGATTCCCCGAAGGCCCTATGGTCCCTGAGCTTGGACGGACATCTTTGGTGGAAATCCAGAATGGCCTGTAAGCCTGTCCCTTCTAGCATCTCATAGGGCTCCCATGAATTCTCCTCAGACCCGTAGCCTTCTCATGAAACCAGGGACTGGACCAAGCAGGACGGAAACTTTGCCTTCGCTTCTCCGTACCATCGGCTGTCCACAACAGCTTCAATAACGTAACTGGGCTCATTGTCCACAAGTTCCGCGGTAGGGACTTCCTTGACCCTACCGGCTGCTAGATCCTCGCGATAGGGTTCGAGCAACGTGATATTGAAAACCGGGTGGATGCCCCATCTGGTGGGCAGTTGGAGTTCGTAGGCTCAGTTACCCACTCGACGTTTGACCACAAAAGGGCCAAACATCCGGTCATCCAGCTTCGACAGTGGATGCTTAGTGCGGATGTTCTTTTGGTTTAACATCACGCGGTCCGCTTTTTTTGCCTGCCCAGTGGTCACATCCTTCAAGGTAACATAGTCTGGTGATGGCCACCTTTTCTGGTCATGCCATTTCCGTTGCCTTTCTTGTGCCCGTTGAATTGTTTCTTGAATCTCTTCCCAGGTTCCTTCCCATTCCTTGACCAAGAGCTCACTGCTAGGATGTATTCCTTGAGTATTAGACATGACACCCGACCTGTTTGTCCTGGGGTTAAACCCATAGTTGATCTCCAATGGTGACAACCTGGTGGATTCCGATGTCAAGGTGTTGTACGCATACTCTGCAAAGGGTAACAGCAAAACCTAATCATCTTGTTGGTAGGAACAGTAACTACACAAGTACTGCTCTAGTGTCTGATTAACCCTCTCGGTCTGCCCAGCAGTCTCAGGGTGGAATGCAGTGGAAACGTTGAGTTTCACTTGCAACAAGTGCATTAGACTTATCAAGAACTTGGATGTGAATCTGCTATCTCGATCACGGATGATTGACCCTGGGAGTCCATGAAGGCCCCAAACTTCCTTCTGGAATATCAAGGCAAGCTTCTTGATAGGTACCTCCGTGGTCAGGGGTATGAAATGGGCCATTTTCGAGAATCTGTCCACTATGACTCAGATCTTGGTATACCCTGCGGACTCTGGCAGCCCTACAATGAAATCCATTGAAATTGCTGTCCACGACCACATAGGAAGGTTAATAGGTTCTAGTAGCCCGAACTTCTTGTACCTGATGTATTTGTTTCTTTGGCACGCATCCCATGTCTGTACGTAGTCGGTAATGTGCTCATCCATCTTAGGCCAATAGAAGTTAGCCCTAACCCTGCCACTGGTCTTGTAAGTCCCGAAGTGTCCCACTATTCAGGAGTCATGTTCTGCCTTCATGATTGTCTGCTTCAGATCCTGACCCTTGGGAACATACCACCTGTTTTTGTACCGGAGTAAGCCCTTTTCCGTCATGAAATGTTGGTCGACCTCTTGGTCATGGGCAGCTGTTGCCTTCAGGATTCTTAAGTATACCTGGTCTTCGGTTATCGCTACCCGCGGTTGATCCAAAAAGGAAGACTGGAGCCGAAATCCTTGGGACACCTGCAACACTTGTGGTTGCCAGATGTCCCGTTCCTGGGTCCCAACCCACTGTCCGGGGCGAAAAAGCAACTTTGGCGGAAAATCACTGGACCCTTCAGGGCAGTAGTCCCTACGCCGTGACAAAGCATCTGCCTTCTCATTCAACAGTCCTTCTTGGTAAACCACCTTGAAGTTAAAGGGTTGCAGGAACTCAGCCCAGTGGTTCTTCCTTCAGTTAAGGATCTTGGTACTATTGAAGTACACCAAATTCTTATGATCCTTATAGATCACCAACTGGTCCGTTATCAAGCATAGCAAATGATCCCATTCTGTGAATGCTGCCACGATGGCCGTCCTTTCCTTGTCATGCACATCATAATTAATCTCCGCTGGGTGAAACTTCCTACTAGGGTAGGCCACTGGATGCCATCTCTTATCTTCACAGAACTGTGAGAGAACGGCTCCTAATGCAAAGTCTCTAGCATTGGTTTCCAGCCTGGTTGGCCATTCAGGGTCAAAATGTGCTAGGATAGGTTTGGATGTGAACGCTTCCTTCAAATGGTTGAAGGCCTGCTCACATGCAGGTGTCCATTCCCACCGGGCATCCTTCTTTGTCAAGTCTGTCAGAGGTTTCGCTATCTTGCTGAAACCTTCTATGAACCGACGATAGAAGTAGGCAAAGCCTATAAAGCTTTGCACGTCGATGACTCATGTCAGAGGTGCCCAATCCCTGATTGTCTGTATCTTCTCCGACAACATAGGGATCCCCATATCGGAGATCTTGTATCCGCAGAATTCAACCTCCTGCTGGTGGAAACTGGACTTCATTATGCTTACACATAGTCTAGCTTTCCGCAATTTCTCCATCACACACCTCACCATGGCGACGTGTTCTTCCATAGTTTCAGAGTAAATCAGGATGTCATCCATGTACACGATGAGTCCTTCGTCCATGAGATCCCAAAAGACCTCATGTATCATGGTTTGGAAAGTTGCCGGGCCATTACACAACCCAAACGGCATGACCGTGTATTCATATAGTCCATATCTGCACCGGAAGGCCCGTCTTCTATTCCTCACCTTCTGCCATCCTCAGAAGGTAGTAGCCGTTTTTTAAGTCCACCTTGGTGAACACAACGGCTTTTCCTAACCTCGCTCGTAGTTCATTCATCAACGGTAGAGGATACTTGCTCTTTACCGTGATTTTGTTCAGCCCTTGCTAATCTATTCCCAGTCTTAATGTACCATCTGGTTTTGGTACGACTAGGATAGGGGCTGCTGCTGAGGAACTGGATCGCCGTAGCTTTCCCGTTCGCAGCATGTCATTGAGATATTCCCACAATGCCTTAAGCTCCTTTTCTGATAACGGATAGATAGGCACAAATGGAGGTTGAGTGCGGGGTTGCAACTTGATCGTGTGGTCTTGCTTCGAGTGCTCTGGTAACGCCTCAATCCATTCCGGACTGAAGATATCCCCATAGTCCTTATACACATGGAGTAGATTAACCGTAATGTCCGCACCTTCCTCATCGGAGAATTGCACAATTCCCAATGGGTACACATTACTAGGGTCTTCGGCTAGTAACTCTTCATCGGTCATGAACACTAACTGCCCCTGCTCTGCCAGGCAGTCAGCCTTGCAGAAATATGAGCGCCAGGTTGGGGATCCCGTCTTATAATCTATGTCGGGGTTATGGCCTCTCAACCAAGACATAGGTAGGTACCCATCGACCTTGGTATCGGGCGTATCTGCGACTTCAAAGCACATCTCATTGTGGCGGTCACTTATCCTCATTTCTAATGACTTGGTATAGTGTAGACATGACCCAGGAATGTGATTACCGCTTGCGTCGCTTATCGGCACGTGTACCTTTCGTCGTATACAAGGTGCCTGAGTCTGCTTAACCTATCGGCTACTAAGTACCGGCCCAGTAGCTCCACTATCGAGTAGCAGGAGCGCTTCCGCGCTAACCTGTCTGGCTACTATCTTCCAGTCTAACTTGACCCGCAGGTGGACAGACTTAGTATGACAAGGCAAGTTGTTACCCTTCTGCCTCTTCGCTTGTCTTGGTGACTAAGTCATCTTGGCTTAGTAATTCCCTTTCATCCCTTGCCTTTTGACACTAGAGCGGCCACAACGGGTCAGTAAACGTTAAGGGACTGGGATTCGTCTTTTTATCAATAACTAGGGTGTTTACTCTCACGCCAGCATGATTTCGGGTACTGGACCCTCCTTAGGCAAACTTGAAAATAGCATCCTTTATTTGATCAAGTCCAGCCTGAACCAATTCCGCTTGTACCAAACATAACAATTTTTTCCCCGAGGTGGGTAGAAGTCCGCTGTCGGACTGGTTCCAAGTGAAGCAGCCTTGCTTCCCCAATGTCGAGCATCTCCTCGAACAGGACCTCACCAAGCCTAAACCGAAATAATGTCCTATGACTTGCCCATCCAGCTAAGAAAATCCTGCAAGAAATACGTGTAACTAGAACAAAGGAAATAACCCGAAACCCAACAAAGGAGAGATAGCCCAGTCCACTGCGCATGGCCCACAACATTTACCTGCCCACACTACCTGGGTGTAGTCAGTATCAGGGTCGTTTATGTGGTAGAAGGGTACTTACCCATCTCCGAAGCCACCTCCGAGGCTCATGTCCATCCATCCCTCAGGGGTCTATGGTTCCGGGTTAATAAGGTTACACCTTAAATAGAATGGGTTCTTACCTATTCCGATCCGTCAGTATCACCCTCCATGATCTGAGGTGATGCCTGGCGGACTTCAAGTATCTTTGACAAGGAAGCCGCAGGTGGCGCTTCAATGCACTTTAGCCGCTTGTCTGTCCCTGTGGGCTCGCTTACCGGGGCTGACCGTTTCAACCCGCGAGCCTGTTTGGATGAACTAACACCTGGGGACGTGGAGGTACACTTCGTCCAGAAGTGACCACCTTGTCCACACTTGGTGCACTGGTGGTGGTTTCTCCGACGTTCGGTCAAAGTCGACGGGATTTCCTTATACGCTATTGCATACTCAGAAGTCGCCGGCCTTGCCTGTTTCCCCGCATTGAAATCAGGAGGTTTGGCAAACCTCTGGTTTGGTCTGCCGGAACCTTTTTCCTTCTTCTTGAACCTGCCCGATGTCGAGGATCTATCCTTCTTCTTCTCAGCGGGTTTAGACTGGGGGGCTGGGTGGATGACGAGGTTACTGAGCCGGTTGTTGTCCTACAGCGGGTGCCTGACCTTCCGGAGAAGATCAGGGTACTCTTTCAGGTCCATTGGATGGGGCTCCTTAAGTGCCCACGCATTCCGCACCTCTGGTGTGATGCCTGATCGAACCTTGTCTTGTACCTGTACTTGATCAGTATAGCCAAGCTTATACATATAATCAATTATCTTATCCAGGTACTCATCGATGTGATGGGGCTTCATCACAAGGTCTCGCCACTCGAGAAGGGATCGATCTCACTCAACCTGGTCTCCGCTGAAACTTCGTTGCAGCCGTTCTCGCAACCTTTTCCGTGTCCGTAAAAGGTTGCTGTCTTTGACAGGGACGCCAGTGCGCTTGGTGGCTTCCTTGTTAATGTGCCCATGCAACCCCAGATACCCTGCCTGGGTGGAGTCTTCAAGAAGAGGGATCACCAAGTTTACCTTATCCATGTCAGTTAACTTGCAATCCGTAAAGTATTCAAATTTGACCTCTACCAAGGTCAGGAAGCTTGCGAGTTCTGTAACTTTACCCTTGAATGGAGGGATACCACACAGCTTCTCCGGCTTCTTCTGCCGGTGTCTTGATGTTGGCCTAGAAGCCGGACCAGTACCCGTCTGGGCTCTCGCCAGCCTCCGGGCCTGGTGATCCCACCGTCATTTCTTCAGATTGCTCCAGTCATCCTTGCGAGCACTAAGGAAGGGGGTCAAATCCGGCAGAGAATCTCCATCGTCATAATCATCCGAGCTGTCATGGTCAGAGTCCCCTGGATCTCCGCCTGCTCCTGCCACACCATTTCCTGGTGGGGCATTTCCTTCTCCACTACCTGCGGTGTTCCAGCCTTGCGATTCCCAGGGTCTATTGTACCCATCAAACCATTTCTTCTAGCCATCCTGGTTACCATCCTCTGGGGGGTTAGCCCCTGATGGTCCTGATGCCGGTGGTGGAACAGGGCATGGCCCACTCTCAGGAGTTGTGTTGGGCGCCGTTTGTATTATCCGCAGAATAGACTGCATCTTTGGACAACTCAAGGGTTGCATCGCGGGGCCCGCATGCCTCCATGACCCACAGTACCCACATGTCAGTTGTCCATCTCCTTCTTTCTGCCTCCTTTTATGCCTCACCGGAGTCCGTGGTCCCTTCCTACACCCATAGGAGTGGTAATGAATCCACCCCATCTGGGTCTCTTCGGACTTACAGCCTGATAAACAGAACTCGTCTTGGCTGTCCGAATCGCCACTTGTGATAGAGGGGAGACTGGTGGGAAGACTTGGCTTCAAGGGTGCCGTGGGGAGGACCGGTGCCCAAGGAATGGAGCGAGCAGGCACCCCATGTCCAGCGATTGGAGTCCCTCATGACAGAGCCATGGGTGTTCGCTCCTCCTGGCATCTTACCTGTTAGAAGAATCCAGGTGACGCTGCAAGCAGAGGCCGGAACCCTGGAGTAGCCGATACTGCTGGTGGGAATGCTGTAGCAGGGAAGGTATCAGGAGAGGGCAAAGAAACTGGCAGAGGTGTGGGTCTTGGGGAGGCGATAGGAGGTATGGGAATTGCAACTGAAGGTGTTGCGGGGGAAATGTTTGGCGGCGGGGTCGGACGAGGAGTAGGGTCAGGTGTATCTGGTGCCGTGATACCCTTCAGTTTGGACGTCCTTTTCCTTACTCGACATCCATCAGTTGGCCCGACCGTTGGGCTGCCCAACCCACTGCGGGCAATTGAGGGGGGGGCTGACAGGGAGCCTGTAGATGCTCTTGAGAAGGAGGAGGTATAACTGTAGCCCTCACCTTTTAGGCTTTCCAACGTCTGTATACCAATTGGGCTCAAGTATGCCCTGCACTGGTCATCTCTGGCTCTCAGGGCCAACTCCATGCCGCAGTTCTCGCACTTGGTAAGGACGAGCAGGAGTGGGGGCGCGGCCTCTAACATCAGTACATCATTCTCAGGAGCAATACTATACCCTCCCTTGAAACCTTTTCCAAGGCTGCCATCCGAGTCTTCAATGCCTGCTGATCTCTTATCATCCGCATGTATGCCTCCTGCTGCACCTTTATCCATTCCACCGTTGCCGTAGTGATCTGTGTTCGGAACACCTGTGGCTGCTGGGTGTTCCAGTTCTTCAGTCCCCGCTGCGCTTCCTCAATCGACTTGGCTACTTCCCCGGCGATGTAAGGTTCGACGAATTCGTGGGAGAACTCACGAAAGGGAACTCCGTGCAGTGGGGGAGGGAGCATGTTGTGGACTACGGTAGGGTCTTGGAAAAATGAGAGCGCCGGGGGGCAAGGGTCTGTAATCAGGAGATCAAGACATTCAACAGGTAACTGAATAGGAGCGGCCTCCAAGAGCAGATGGTGGCCGTCCCGGTCAATACCACGAACATCCGCAAAAACCGATGCACAAAACGTGTTGGCAGTGTTCTCGTCAAGGTCAAGGTATGAATCTGAGTTGGCTTTCATTCTGGTTCAAAGTTCGGTACTAGCCATTGCGGTCTCCACCCTGGGCTACTTGTTCTACACAAGGTTACCAGTATTCACATAAGGTCCGCGCTGCAGGTCGGAAACAATTAATCAAGAGAGGAGTTAAGTGAGGAGCTGGCTTAACGATATACTGTAACGGGGGCAGCCCTAGGAAGATGGATCCCAAGGTTGCGACTACACTGAACAACTTCAAACTTATCGCCAAAAGTTCACACAGATGTGAGAGTAAAGTAACCAGTAAAACTTAATATCTTTAAGCCTGACGCTTCACTCAATTAAGGTCTCAAGAGGATTGATTGTTGGAGTAGGAGAGTTCTCGCATAGACTTTCAGGTAGTTTTATCTTATGCCAGAAACTCCCCCATCAGTTTACTCCAACCATTCCGGCACACGCTTCTCCGCTAAGGGTGGTCCGACACGTCTCCTAGCACACCCTTCAGCCATGCATGTGTCGACACACTCTAGTCGGCGTTCACCTGATACGGTCATCGTTTCCGCGGTGCATTTCCATTTTGCCGGCCTGAGTGAAAACCTCTGTGCATCGGTGTCTTGCCAGTGGCCAACAGTCAAGGCACCTCATGAACTAGACTATCTATGACATCCTTCCCATATGCATTGATCTCTACTGGACTCCGGAGGCTACCGTGAGCATTTTATCTGTTTACTATTTACGAGTCTCGGGCTTCCGGTGTCTTTCGCAGGGCGCGGTAGTCCGCGAGTGATCCAATAGGTGCTACCCATGACCACTACCTCGGCTCTACCTTACCTGTGGTAGGAATCATGCTTTTAGTGTCTCTGCACTTCCCTTTCAGAGCCTATAGTGTTAGGAGCACGTTCAGGCTTGGTAGGTGTAAAACTCTCCCAGTCACCCCGGCACCACCCAGAACTAGCTTCAGGACCCCCACGGTTAACACCCGTTAACCCTGTCAGCTTTGGCCTGTTTTACTCCCAACAACTTGGAGGAGGTACTCCACCTTCCACCCTATGCCCCCTTATATATCCTGCCAACAGCCTACGGTCGACCGGACGGCAGCGATGTATACGGTATTGCAAGCATGTCTGCAAAGATTCCTCTTTGCTAGACTGCACACAACTACACAACCGTTTGCCCATGACGTCCTGGCCTCAAGGCGGGGCCGGAGGAGCATGATAGGAATAATGTGTTCAATTTACAGCTTCATCGAAGCTACGCAGCTCGCCCAATAGCATCCCCCGGAACCCCAGATTCCAGTATCATGTATTGCTTCGCGTGACAAACATTCCAATCAATTTTCCCGAACTCCCTGAGGGACTTCGTATTGAAAGGTAGGGTAACCTGATCCCGAGGGTAGGGCAACCTTGTCCAGTGGAGAAGATAACTTTTCCCTGTTACCTTGTCTATCCCGTCGCCAGCGATAGACCTTTCTGACCTGTCTACAGTTACCCAGCCTAGCTGAGCAACTGCCCCTTCAGTAGTCTCTAAGTACGCTGACACTGCTCCGGGGTGTATCAAGGTACCTAAGTCTCTGACCAGCCAATTCTGTTCATTCTTGCAGCCCGGGCCGTCGGGTCTCAGTAGGTCAAGTACTTACTTGTCCGCTGGTTCCTATCAGTTCGCCTCCTGGCTACCTGTATGGGTATAGGTTCCGTTTGCCATAGCTCATGTATGACAGGTTGTTACAATATCTAATCAAAACAACTTAATAGAAGTCCAATTTCGTGATTGAGTAGGCTATTATGTAGATTCTATTTTATTCAGGTTTCTATAGCAGGTAGTATATCCCTTATAACCTAAAATACTATCTTTCACTATAGTTATTTACTAGTAGTTCTCAACATACTTGTACCAAAGGAAAACTGAACTCAGATACATGATTTTGTTAATATAGACAGCAAAATCTATCTTAACTTTACTAGGAATAAAGACTGACCCACCAAGACCTTATATTTCCACAAAATCTACCTCAAATAATTGTTATTTCTTATTCAAACTTAAATGTTTTATTAACACAATCTGCAAAATACTTCTTACTAGCCTTTCTAGTAATTCATAGTTTGTTACCAACTCTAACAATAGGAAAGAATGGCTTATTTGTCAAGAGGACATAGAGTCAATTCCAGTATATCCAGTTTAGATGTTCATAATATCAGACAATACAGAGTGGGTGGTTGACTAATTGAATAGTAAATTTTGACTGAGAAGTCTATCAATAGTGGTCTATCAATTCTACAATACCTTTAATTGTATATAAATTTCAAGCATGGCCCATTTCTAATCAGACAACATCTCAACTTGGTCCTCATATTCTTATATTGTATGTTATAAAGACCTTCAATCACCAGCTTTTCTCTTCACAGATATAATGGGCAGAGTCCATGTGAGATCAGGAGCAGATAGTCCAAGCCACACAACTGTAGGAGAGACAAGAGAGAGGGGCAAGTGTACAAACAAGACGTGTTTGTATCAAGGTTTGAGGGGTTTAAGGACAGGGTCTCAGGGATCTGGGTCAGGGTTCATGGGTTCTGGTGACATGAAGAAGAAACAAAGTTGTAATTCCTAAGTATAGGTGTAGACAGGAAATTACTAGGTTGTATAAGAAAAATAAATCTCAGAGGGGCATACTCTTTTATATAATAAAGGAAAATCCTCTACTGACAAATCTCAATACCCCTAACCCCCCTGTTCTCTGCACAGCCACAATATTCTATTAGTTTCTATGAGATTCCATTATATGGAACCTCAGCTAAACACCCCTTTCTGTCACGATGCCACTGTCCCAACTAAGATCACCATAGACGTATCTAATACTCTAAGGTTATTGGACCCCAGTCAGGTGGCTGTGACACTAGCTCCCCTCCACTGCACCGAAGTCTTTTAACATACATGTTCATTACTCGGGAAGAGGCCTGGCTTGTTTGTATAGTGGTGGTAAAACTTGTCGATCGCAAGCAGCCTATTAACAGTTCCTGCTGGTTCCCAGATAGTATCCGTATATTCCCTCCATCTAATCAAGTATCTCAGCCATCCCCAAAGTATTTTGGTATCCTCAATACTTTCCACCTCCTGCTATTACTTCTCTTTATTGACTTCCACTGATTGTGGGGCTGGTATAATCTGTACCGGAAAGGGATTGTTGTTAGCAAGTTCAAGCAAGAAAACATAAAATACATTGTGTATACTCAGTGAGGCAGGAGGGTGAAAACAGTAAGCATGAGTACCTATCTGGGCCATGACGGGATAAGGGCCGAGATGTTTGTCATCGAGCTTCTGAAAGGGTTGGCAGATTTTCATGTTTTTTGTATTAAACCATACTTTGTCTTCTACTCTGAAGTGGATGTGTCCTTGATTGGCATACTCCTATTAAGTATCCTGAGCATAGGCGATCTCAGAATGAAGGTAGCTGTGGATGTCCTTTAGGCATTGAGCAAATGTTCCGGCCTCTAATGCCTATGGTGTCTCTTCCAAAGTATCTAGAAAATCCATCTTGAGGTGACAAGTATGGTTGACAAAGAACAGGGACAGGCTAGTAGATTCAGAGGTATGGTTGTTGGCTGTGAACTCAGCAAGGGGAAGGCAAAGAGAGCAAGCTACCTGTTGGTAGTTGATGTAGGCATGCAGGTATTGTTCCATGATAGCATTTATTCTTTCAGTCTGGCCATCGGTCTAGAGATAGAAGGCAGTTGAGAGTTTTCAGAATACCAGCAAGTGATCACAAATGATTTGCTATAATTTTGAGGTAAACTGAGTGCCATAGTCTGAGGTGATGGTGGGGGGAAGACCGTAATCTTTTCATACATAATTGAGGTACAATTCGGCTAATATGGGGGCATCAATCGTTCGCCAGCAAGGGATTAGGTGGTACATCTTACTTAACCTGTCCACTATGAGAAGGATGGCATCATTGCCCTAACTTCATAGTTGGCCAGTAACAAAATCTTTAGAGAGTTGTTTCCAAGGCTTATTAGAGACTGAGAGAGACCACAGGATACCAAAAGGGACATGGTGTGAGGTGTGGCTCTATTGGCATATGTGACAGTTCTTCATGAAATGACCTATGTTGTGATGCATGCTAGGCCAGTAAAAATGACATGAAACCAATTCATGGGTTTTGGCTCTACTAGAGTGCCCACCAGCAGGGTGGTTATGGGCTTCTTGGATCAGTGACGGTTACAATACTTGGAAAAGTGGGACATATAGGCAGTCACAGAAGAGCAGCCGGTTCCCTTCCCACAGGCATTCCACTGGGAGATGAGACAGAAATGTTGGTCGTCTTAGTCCAATGCCTTCAAGATCCATGTTGGGGTCAGGTCAGCATTATATGCCTTCTGTCAAAAATCTTTCAGGGGAGATACTCCAGTGTGGAGCGTGATGTTTGTCAACAAATCCACAATATGAGGCTTTAATGCCACCTGTGTCTGATGTTCTTTTCACTACTCCACCTCTTTCTCCGTGGGTCCTTGCATCCAGGTTAATGTATTTACTTTCCCATTGAGCTTTCTTGGCCAGTATTTCATATCATTGTTGAATTAGGTAAGGAATTCCGACCACTGGGCTTGTCTACAGTTCAAGAGTCACTTGGTAGTAAAGTGTTTCAAGTTGGAATAGTCAGTCAGGATTGTAACCTTACAGCCAATAGAATAGCATCTCCATTCCTCAAAGGCGCAGACTATGGCCATCAGTTTCTTGTAGTTGATATCATAGTTGTACTCAGCCAGTGTATGCTTGCAAGAATAGAAGACTACAGGATAGAGTACTCCCTTCTCATTACGTTATGACATGACACCTGCAAATAGAAAGTCTGAGGTGTCTGTTTAAATAATAACATCCTTAAGGAAATCGATATGAGCCAGGACTGAGGCAGTAGTGAAGACTGTTTTGAGGACCTCAAAGGCCTTCTGGTATTCAGAAGTCCAGACAAATAGTTGGTTCTTTTCAGTTAGGATAGTAAGAGGTCAGGTGAGGCGGGAATCTGCATTGAAAAATTGACAATAGAAGTTTCTGAACTCTAAAAAAGCATGCACATCCTGTCCACCCTCTGGTATTGGCCAAGTAATAATGGCTTCTACCTTGGCATTGTCCATGTGGATTCCTTGAGTGGTGATGATGAATCCAGGGTACTCAATTTGGTCTATGTGGAACTCATACTTCTGGTACTTAACCTCTAGTTCGGCATTAGCCATAGCTTACAGAACCTAGTGGATGTTTTCGACATGTTCTTCTTTAGTCTAACTATAAATGAGAATGTCCTTCAAAAAGGCTGTACAGAAGTGGTCTAAGTGAGAGTCCAGAGCCTTATTGTTCTAGCCCTGAAAGGTGGTAGGGGTATTGGTGAGGCCAAAAAGCATAACTTTGGACTCATACAAGCCGTATCGGGTATGGAAGGCGGTTTTTCACTCTTCTACTTCCTTCATACATATCAGGTTGTACACCTCTCAGATATCTGGCTTGGTAGAGATTTTGGCCTTTGAGATTTGCATAAACATTTCTGTTAATAGGGGTAAGGGGCCACTGTCCTTGATGGTCCTATTGTTCAGGGCCCGATAGTCCATGTACAATTGTAATGATTTATCCTTCTTTTTGATGAACAGGATAGAAGAAGCTGCTGGCAAGGTGAAAAGCTAGATAAAATCTATTTTGAGATTTTCATCGAGTCAACCCTATAGTGCCTCCAGCTCTGGAGGGGACAAGTTGGACAGTAGCCCAAAAGAAGGTCTAAAACCTGGTAGCAGGGGAATGGTATGGTCATCTTGTAAATGTGGGAATAACTAGTTGTGTTTCTGTTCCAGAAACAGTGCCATAAAGTTATGGTATTTCAGTGGGACAATGTCTCAGACTTCCTGTTCCATAAGTACCTTGTGCCCTAGAGATTATTCAATGGCATAGGCTTTAAGGAAATGGGGGATCACCTCTTCTAGCTCTTGGATGCTAGTCATATCGGGGGTGTAGTTTTTCAGACAATAGTCAGATTCGAAGATAATGGTATTACTAGTAAAGTGGATCATCACATTGTGTTGTTTTAACTAAGGGATACTAAGGGTCAAGAGGTATGTCACAAATGGTAACAGGGGAGGAAGATTTCTTATATCATGGAAGACTCAGAACAGAATATTAGAAGGATTGAGTAAGGCTAACCGGTAAGGCTTACCGGCGAGACAGGTTGGTTAGGCTTTTATACCATAACTCACATTACAGTCATGGGGTCATGCATGACTCACAGTTGTGAGTTGTTGGTATGCGATGATTGGTTGATGCATTTGGACGACTCGCAATTACAAGGTCAAATGATGTAATAACTTTCATACATGACTCAGTTAGCGAGTCATGCGTTTCACGCATGTGACACACTTAGCGCACATGACTATGGCAGGTGACTCAGAGGTATGAGTCACAGGGTTAGGGTTGGCATAAAGAGCAAGTATAAAAGAGGTCACTAGGACCCAGGAGGATGAGGTCTCTATGCTATCATTTTTGTATCTTTTTACCTATAATTATTACTCTACTCTTCACCTACAGGACCCAACTACACACATACCATGTAAGCGAGTCATTAGATCAGAGCCATAGGTGCTCAGCTACCCAACTCGGAAGAAGACATGTAGTCTCAAGGGTACAAGGCTAAGGTATTGCCACTTGTGTGAGGAAAGCACTAACCCATAGGAATTGTTACAGGGTACCCACCTAGTTTGGTGATGAAGGCTGGCAGGGTTTCTAGGTGGTTATTGGTCTTCAACTCTATCTGGGTCAGGTAGGTAATAGCGTCAGAGCTGATCAGCCTTCCATCAATTACTGCTACTTAAATGGTTTCTTTTAATTTGAACAAGAGGAAGTGGTGGCGGCAAGCGCAGTCATTGTCCATGAATGTATATCCAGTTGCTTCGGAGTCGATAAGGGTGGGGAAAGGGATTATGTTTTGGTTGTTTATGATATCACAGGCGATGATCAAGTAGGTATCTTTAATTCTGTTTTCTATTTGATCCAAAGACAAACTAGATATAGATAAACAAGAAAAAGTCTTAATATGTCCTATGTTAGTACCATGTTCTGTATATGGGATGACTAGGTTTCTGACTGTTCAGATTCTGGGCAGATACTCTCTAGGACTATGGGTGGGTTAAAAGTCAAGTAGCAGTAGCCTCCATACAGTGGGGTCTTTTGTTTGGGCACCGTCAGGCTATATGTACATGATCTCCGTAGTATAAGGATAGTCCCCTTCTCATCCTGTCATCCTGCTATGCATTTGTCAAGGTTCATCATCCTGCAGAGAGGCACATGAGGCCCAAGACAGTACTCATGGCAGTGGTGGCCGCAGGAGCAGGAGTGGTGGAGCGAGGGTGGGTGGCTGTAAGGGCTCGCTATGTGAAGGAGGAGGAGCCCTTCTTGTCGGCTATACAGGCACGAATATTACTGTCTAACCTTTTTGACAGGTTGGCATAGGCTGTCATGGTCTCAGGAGGGTTGGTGACAATAGTCAGGGTGTCCTTTAGCTCTGCGCTAAGACCTCAGTAGAGTGCATGCCACTTGGCAGCATCATTCCAGTTGGTGTCGTCAGCCAGGCATTGGAAATCCATAAGGTACTCCATGAATATGTGGATCTTCTGGGTAAGATCACTTATTCCCCTTTCTGTTGTAGCCATACAGTATAATGACCCAGCATACATGAGCTATGGCAGTCAGAACCTTCACCCGCACAGGTAGCCAGGAGGTGAACTGGTAGGAACCGACAGGCAAGTGAGTACTTGACCTTGTAACGTGTTCGGGCCAGGCCCTAGTCGCGCAGCGGTATGATAGGAGCAGATGGCTTCGTGATCAATACGAAGCGAGCGCTGCTGGCTAAAGGAGGCTTCGAACGGGATGTAATAGGAGATCAAAGAAGTAACCATTCAACCAAGTATATTTAAGAATACTGTCTGCCGAAGTCTGCTGTTTCCATTGCGGAAATCAGCGGTCTTTAAATACAGCATATCGCTTATCTCCAGTATGAGCGATATTGCAAAACATTGTGTGTATCAACCGATAGCACACGAAACAATACCAGTATCAAACAATACTGTGAAACCAAACATAAAACAATGTGTGTATCAACCGATAGCACACGAAACACTACAAGTATCAAGCGATACTGTGAAACCAAACATAAAACAATGGTAACCGATACCGGTTACACTCCCAAAATAAAATAACAATTACATCAAAACAAAACAATCCAAGGAAATCCCAATGAACTCCTAACGGCCAGTAGTCCCGCTATTCTCCGGATAGGATCCATCCTCATCGTCATCGCTATCGTGCAGCAATCTTAAGTCGTCCTGCAACCTGTATTCCGCACCTTCCAACCATCTTTCCAAGCACTCCCCGCACGGCGCTCCGCGCACAAAGCAACCAGACTCCCAATAATGTAGCAGGTCCACAAAGTTCCGAACTATCTGGCCCTCCCATTCCTCCATCTCGACATCGATCTGTCCGCAATCCTCACAGTGAGCGATGTAGAAAATCTTCCAGTATGCGTCTTCTGCAATGATTTCTCGGTAAAGTAGGTACCCCAAAATGAGGTCTCGTCCCTTGATGCTGACTTCTGCAAAGGTCGACATTTCGGTTTTTCTTTCTCGCGTAAGGGTGAGTTTGTAATATGGTGCAGAGTTTTTTGTAAGGGGTTAAAGCTTTGGAGGTTAGGTAGTATGATCCGTTTTCTTCGGTGGTGTAGGGGGCTGGTGGATGGTATTTATGTTTCGGTGGTGACCTCGCTTAGGTGTTGGCCTCGCTTAGGTGTTGGCCTCACTTAGGTCTACCTGGGAAAGGGGTTGCTGCTTAATTTCGGTTTCTTCCGTCTCCATACAACCATCACATTTTTCTGTGCTCCGGTAGCACCCGCTACCGAAACGGAAAACATCTGACACTGATTCTCCCCACATTCGTCCCGTCGATTCTGTTGTTATTTCTAAACATTTGTTGCAGATGTGTATGAATAGTCGGTGTGTAAGGTGTCGTCTAGGGATAATATCGCGGTTCACCAACAGTCCCATTAGCTGATGGCGCAGTCTCTAAGGTACTTGCTCATAGTTTGACATCGTAAGGCTGTTGGATGGAGTGTTCTTCCTTTTTGCTATTTCCAGCACTCCGCCTTGGCTAGCCGGGCTAGGTATGCCACTTCATCTTCCATTACCTGATTCTCATCCTCACTGCTTTCGAAATCGCTTTCGTAGTGGGCAGACCAAAATCCGTCCTGTATCCCTTGGTCTGTGTCCGGGCGCAGGTGTTGGATTTCTGGTAGGGTTGGACTCCACACTACCGTCACATGGTTTATCGTAGGGGGTAGCTCGTCCTCCGGTTTGTTGTCTTCCCACCAATGGTTAACTGCTTCCATCGCATTTTCCAATCCCTCAAGAGGTTCCCAGCTATTTTCTGTTTCCGGGTACCCCACCCATTTCACTAGGAACTGGTCACGGTCATATCGTCTTCTGTGGTTTCGTATGGTTTCCACTTCCCATTCCGGTTTCTTGTTTACCACGATCGGGGGTGGTTTTGCGTGGCTCCTGGCAGGAAAAGAGACATCATCGTTTGGGCGGTATTTTTTCACGGTGGACGCATGAAATGTCGCTTCTCGATTCCTGTACATTCTGCCATCCATTTCTACCGTGGAGTTTTGTGTATGCTCATCGTATCCTATTATCTCGAAAGGTCCACGCCAACATGGTTGCAATTTCTTGCTGCGTCCTGATTCTGTTGCGAATAAGCTTCCATACAGCAGTATCAAGTTTCCTTTCCCTATCGGTGTATGGTGTCTGCGTCGTTTCGCTGCCGTTCTCGTGCTTCTAAACCGTGCCATTTTAATCGCATTGAATGCCGCGTTCCGGATTGCTTGGTGTCTGTTTAGTAATTCGTCAGCCGCCGGTACTGCGGAGTTCTTGAAGTTTGCTAGGGGCAGTAGAGGGTAATTATTTCAGAAAATGGCATTATATGGTGACATGCCAAGAGTTTCTGACCATCCCGCATTCAGGTATGCTGCTGTCTCTGGTATGGCATCAAACCAATTGTTTTGTCTGGCGTTGACTAGATTTCGGAGAGCTGTCTTCAATTCTCGGATTTTCCTTTCGACCTGTCCATTGGTTTCGTGATGGCCTGGTGCCGCCTTGATATGTTCAATGCCTAACGATCGACACTGTTGTCTCCACACATGTGATTCAAATCTTGGGTCCGCATCGCTCACTAGAGATGTTGGGTAGCCATGGGGTGTAAATATTTTGTTGCGTAGCAGTTCCCAGGTTGCTATTGCTGTTACTTGCTTCGTTGTAGGTATAAGCCACGTGAATCCTGAAAACCTATCCATCGCAACCAGAATCGTATCATATCCCCATGAGTTGTGGAAGGGTCCTGCAAAATCAATGGCTATTGATTCGAAGATTTCTGATGGCAGGGTAATTGTTTGAGCCTTTCCCTCTGGCAATTTTGTAGGTTCCTTATTCACCTGGCATGTGTGGCACTGGGCTACATACGCTCTAAAGTCTTTCCGCATTTCAGGCCAAAATAGGTACTCCGTTGCGTATCGTAAGTTTCGTTCGCTACTGTGGTGGCCCTTGTTGTGAATTTCGCTAATAACATATTCCCTTAATGTTGTGTTTCCGTATGCAGGACCTTTCGGGATATACAGGCAGTCTTCTCCGTATCTGGTTTTTGCGTATAGCATTCCGTTTGCAACCTTGTAAGAGGACAAGTCTCCGGTGGAGTCCATACTTTCATTTACCTTCTTCCAAATTGGTTCCTTTCGGTATGCTGCTACCATGTGCGCTCGGAACGTTCCGATCATTTCGTTGACTGTCTGTAAGGTGTCGCGTTCGTCTTCTATTTCGCTTCCTCTGGTTGTCTCAGGTAGGTCGTCCTCCTCGGTGTCTTCTAAGACATCGTAAAGTCCGCGTCGGTATTCTGTCATTGTCGGGGGCATTACCGAGACCATTGTCTCATTGGTAAGGCTTTCCAGGCGTTCCGCTCGCCTAATGGGTGTTGGGCTATCAGGTCCTGGCATTCGGAATGCCTCTATTGTTTCAGTTGTAAGGTTTTCTATCGGTTCTGGTTCCGGCATCTGGAATGTTGCGGCCTCCGGGTTTAGCAGTGCCGGAATTGCATACGACCTAGGCGTTGGCTGGGCAAGGGTGGACGGTCCTTCTCCTGCACTCATTGGTCTTTCGCCGGTGGTTTGTTGCCATTCCCAGTCATTGATTTCGGGGGACTCCGGAGGGCTTGGGTCGATCTCCGTACTCGGAGGGCTCGGTCCATCACTGGATGGGTAAGGGGTCGCTTTACCCCGTCGTCTAGGATGGTTGTTCGTAAATTTGATCTCAGTTTGGTGATATGGGCAATGATCCACGTAACAGTGTGAGTAATGAAGGGCGCTATGTTGGAGTTCTTCTGGTGGCGTGCTGCGCAGAGTACATGCGTCACCCCAATCGTTTCCTGCAACAATCGAGCAGGGGCTTTCGGGAGGTACAGGGGCCTCGTTGGGGTACTCAGTATAGGAGTAAGGAGGGGAAGTAGGGGAGTACTCCTGCGTGGGCTCCATTGTGTTTGATTCTTGTTCGTAGACCGTGTTATCCGAGATGTCATCCGATTCCTTCGTATGATCATGGACATAGAGTGGATTCAAGTCTGGTTCTCCCTCATAAATTCGGGAAAGGGCGTCAGCTAAATAGTTCGTGCTTCCTGGTGCGTAGACTATCTTTGCGTCGTATTTTCCCAAGGCACTTAGCCATCTCACCTGCTTCCTGCTAGGGTTTTTGGCCGTTCGCAGGTGTGTTAAGGGTTGGTGGTCTGTAACTATCGTGAAGGGATTTCCCATCAGTACATTGTGGAACCGATTAAGCGCTTCCACTATCGCTAAGGCCTCTTTATCGGTGGTCCCATAATTCATCTGAGCGTTGGTGAATTTTCTGCTGTGTAGCGCGGCTGGTCGTGCCGTCTCATAAGTGGGTCCTTGTCCCACCCATGCTCCAACTCCTAAATCTGAGGCGTCCGTAACTAGCCAAATTGGTTCCTTCTCTCGTATATCTATTGGTCGCATGACTTGGTGGTCGAGTATCCGTTTCCGGACCATGTTGAATGCGGTCTGGTGGGTTGTTGTCCATACGAATTCGGCGTTTCCCGTTAAGTCGGTTAGTGGTGCCGTCAATGTAGCGTGGTGTGGAAGGAATTGGGCCACATAGTTTACTATTCCTAGGAATCGTTGCAATTCCTTCTTGTTTTTTGGCGTTTCCCATTCTGCAATGGACGATATTTTCTGAGGGGAAGCATGGATTCCCTCGTTGTCCACTATGTGTCCTAATACTTCCAGCTTATCTGCAAATAGTACTGATTTCTTTTTGCTCGCAAAGAATTTTGCCTTCCTGAGTCGCTCACATACTTGGCGTATGTGTTTCTCGTGTTCTTCTGATGTGTCTGAAAATATGAGGATATCATCAATGTATACCCATACAAAATGATGTAAATATTCGCTTAGGAGATCTTCCATTATTCGCATAAATGTTGCTGGTGCATTCATGTCTCCTTGGAGCATGACTTTGCTCACAAAGCCTCCGAATGGTGTTTTGAATGAATTGAACTTAACACTGTCCTTCTCCACGCGTGTTTGGAAGTATGCATCGCTTAGGTCGATCTTACTCCTGAATTTTGCTCGTCCTATCCTGTTAAGGATCTGCTGTTGGTTTGGAATTGAAGGACTATCCATGACCGTGTTATCATTCCTTACTTTCAAATCCACTAGGGGGCGGATCCTTCCGTCTGATTTGGGTTGTACAAACATGGGTGCCGCTCCGGGAACTTCCTGTCGTACAATTACTCCACTTCGTAATTTCTCGTTTATCCAGTTCATGAGTTTTTCCTTGTAGGCTTCTGGGATCGAGTATGTTGGTTGGTTTCGTAGGTCGGTTGGATCCTTTAGTCGAATGTGGTGGTTAATCTTACGCACTGGGGGTAGCGTTTCAGGGACCTTGTCCGGGAATACATCCCTGTATTCTTCCATCAATGTTTTTGAGGTGGCGTCTGACACAGCGGCTCGGATTTCCCCGCTTGTTGGTTTGCATAGCACTCGTAACCTGTCATCTGGGAATTCCACTGCTGTGTCCCCACACCTGATCAGAGCATTATGTCTTTTCAGGAAGGGCATTCCAATCAGGGCATCGTATTTCGCCAAGTTCCCTACCAACATCTGCTGATTTGTCCATTTCTTTTTTCCGATTCCTACGGTCAGTCCACATTTTTTGTGGCTTGAGGAGCGGGATCCTTTCATAGCCATGTTGACTGTTGTTGGTTGGGGCAGTGGTTCCGTTGGGATTCCATGGGTGGAGATAAAGGTGGCGCTAATTATGTCGCAGCCGATCGTTCCCGTGTCAAATAGTACCTTTGCTGGGTGGCCTTCTATGTGAATTGTTCCTTCCAGAGCGTCACGGGGTTTGATTGCCAGCGTCGGTTGTGTTCGTAGGCTTTCCATTTCAACCGAGTTAATTTCCACTTCGTTGTATTCAGTTGCTTCCATGTGATTCGTGCTTGTCTCTCGCTTAGCGGCCTTTCCTTTTCCTTTTTTCGTATAGCAATCCTTTGCGTAGTGCCCCTTTTTCCCGCATTCGTAACACGTGCCTTCCTCGCGTCGTTTCTGTTTCTTGTCTTTCTTGTCCTTGCGGTATGGTTTATCCTTCTTCGTATTGTCCCGCGATGATGCTTCCCGCGATGATGATCCTTTGCTATACCTTTGCTGTGGCACATGGGTTCGGTAAACTCCTGTTTCATACAGGATAGCATCCTTCCGTTCGGCCCGCTTTACTATCTTGTCAAAGGAATCATCATCCTCCTCCATGGGTTCTACCTCCTGACGTAGTCTGGGATGCATTGCTTCATACAATCTTTGTTTCAGCGTATACTGAGACACTGTTCCGGTAGGCAATCGTCCATGATACATTAAGAGATCCGTTGCGACCAGCGTTATTCTTTCTGTTTTGCCATTTCGTACTTGCTGGATATCCTTGAACCTTTTGTATAGTTCCTCCGTGTTCCGTGAGGATTGGAATCTTTCTCTTAAGTACTTTATCAGGGTCGTTCCTCGGATTTTTTCCCCACTCTGATAGTGGTTCATCGCTTGGTGGTATGCCTCCTCTGCCTTTCCGGTGCAGAAACTTCCAAAGTACGCTCCGCTTCCCTCCGTGGTTTTGTCCACTCCATGTAGGGTAAGGTATTGTGAAGTGGTTATGACCCACCGGTCAAATACTTCAGGTTTTAGGTCGTCCTTTTCGCCCGAGAATGTCGGTGGCAGTGGGAGTTTGACTTTAGGTCCTGTTCGCCCGGCCCCGGGGATTCACCTTCGGACATCTTGTGTTCGGACTCTTCATGAATTGAGCGGTTGTCTGACGAGCTTTCTGTACAGTCACTGGGGGATTTGTCTGGTGGCTGCCTTACTACTGAGTGATCTGATGCTTCTTCATCGTCTTCTTCTTTCTGAGGTGTCCCGACAGGTATGCTACCTTTCTTCGGTCGTTGCGCCGGGGCCTTTCCTTTGCTGGGGCTAGGGGGAAATAGCCCAGGAAGGCTGGTTGCTCCCTTTGCTAATTCGCCAGTCGATTCGCTAAAGGTTTGCTTGTACAAGTCTCGCGCTAGTTGTTGTTCTGCTTTATCGATCGAGAATTCGCTCTTTGGCCCTTTCGCTTTCTTGGGTTGCCTTTTCTTGGTAAGGCCTTCTCGTGGGACCTACTTCCCACTTCGTGTCTCCAGTGACCCAATGGTGTCGTATTGGTGGAGCCGAACCCTTCGTGGTTTTGCCGCTCCCCAATGCTACCTTCGCTGTTGAACTTTTCGTAGGTCGATCAGACCAGGTCCCTGCAGGTTTCTTAACCACTTGCTGAGGTTAAAAAAATGTGACGTGTTCGGGCTAGGCCCTAGTCACGTAGCGGTACGATAGGAGCAGATGGCTTCGTGATCAACACGAAGCGAGCGCTGCTTGCTAAAGGAGGCTTCGAACGGGGTGTAATAGGAGATCAAAGAAGTAACCGTTCAACCAAGTATATTTAAGAATACTATCTGTCGAAGTCTGCTGTTTCCATCGCGGGAATCAGCAGTCTTTAAATACAGCATATCGCTTATCTCCAGTATGAGCGATATTGCAAAACATTGTGTGTATCAACCGATAGCACACAAAACAATACAGGTATCAAATGATACTGTGAAACCAAACATAAAACAATGTGTGTATCAACCGATAGCACACGAAACACTACAAGCATCAAACGATACTGTGAAACCAAACATAAAACAATGGTAACCCATACCGGTTACAGAGCTACGCAGACCCGACAGCCCGGGCTCTGAGATAAACAGGGTTGGCTGGCCAGGTACTTAGGTACCTGGGTACACCCGGGAAGTAGTGTCAGTGTACGGAGAGACCGCAGAAGGGGCAGTTACTGAGCTAGGCCAGTTAACTGGAGAAAGGTCAGAAGTGTCTATCTCCGGCAACAGGATAGACCGGGTAACAGGGAAAGGTTATCTTGTCCGCCAGACAAGGTTACCCTACTCTCTGGATCAGGTTATCCTGCCATGAGGCTTGGGTTACCCTGCCCAAAGTCCTGGGTTACCCTACCTTTCAATACAAAGTCCCTCGTGGAGTTCGGGAAAAATGACCGGAATTTTTGTCATGCGAAGTCATGAGTAATACGGGAATCTGGGGTTCTGGGAGATGCTATTGGGCGAGCTACCGAGCTCCGAAGCAGCTATAAACTGGAGGGATGATTCCTATTATACCCCTGCGGCCCCGCCTGGATGCCCGGACGTCATGAGCAAACGGTTGCGTAGTTGTATGCAGTCTAACAAAGAAGGATTCTTGCCGAGCTGCTTCCAACACCGTATACGTTACTGCTGTCTGGTTGACCATAGGCTGTTCGAAGGAGATAAAAGGGTGCATAGGGTGGAAGGTGGAGCACCTCCTCCAAGTTGTTGAGAGTAAAGCGGACCAAAGCTGACGGAGTTATCGGGAGTTAACTGTAGGGGTCCCGAAGGTAGTCCAGAGTGGTGCCGGGGCGAACGGGAGAGTTTTACACCTACGAAGCCTGAAAGTGTCCCCAACACCATAGGCTCTGAAAGGGAAGTGCAGAGGCACTGAAAGCATGGTTCCTACCACAGGTAAGGCGGATCCGAGCTAGGGGTCGTGGGTAGCGCCCATTGGAGCCCTCCCAGATCACCGTATCCTGCAGAAGACACCGGAAGCCCGAGAACTGTAAGTGCTAGATAAATAAACCACTCACAGTAGCTTCTGAGGCCAAGTAGCGATCAATGCATATGGGAAGGGTGTCATGGATAGTCTAGTTGATGCGGCGTCTTGACCGTTAGCCACTGGCAAGATGGTAGTGCACAGACGTTTCCACTCCAGCACGTTAAATGGGAATGCACTGCAGAAGCGAGAACTGTATAAGGTGAACGCCGACTAGAGTCTGTCGACATGTGCATGCCCGAAGGGTGTACCAGGAGACATGTCGGACCACCCTTAGCAGAGAAGCGTGTGCTTAAGCAGTTGGAGTAAGCTGAGGGGGGAGTTTCTGGCATAAGATAAAACTACCAAAAATCGATACGAGAACTCTCCTACTCCCACAATCAATCCTCGGGAGACATTAATTGAGTCAAGCAGCAGGCTTAACGATATTCGGTTTTACCGTTTCCATCACTCTTACATTGGTGTGAACTTTTGGCGATAAGTTTGGAGTTGTTCAGTGCCGTTGTAACCTAGGGATCCATCTTCCTAGGGTTGCCCCCGTTACAGTATATCGTTAAACGACCTCCTCGCTTAATCCCTGCCCGCATTAATTGTTTCCTGGCTTTCAACACCGACCTTGCATAAATACTAGTAACCTTGTCCGGAACAAGTAGCCCAGGGTGGAAAGCGCAATGGCTAGTAGCAAACTCCGAATCAGAATGGAATCCAATGCGGATTCCGACCTTGACCTCAACGAGTGCTGCACCAAAACATTTCCTGCCTCGGTTTTCGCAGATGTTAGTGGTATTGAATGGGACTGCCACCAGTTACTCTTGGAGGCCGCCCCTATTCAGTTACCTGGTGAATGTGTTGATCTTATGATTACAGACCCTTGCGCTGTGGCGCTTTCGCTTTTCCAAGACTCCACTCTTGTGCACAACATGAGCCCTCCGCTGCTAGGAGGTGTCCCCTCAGGTCAATTCTCTCCAGAGTTTGTGGAATCTTGCATTGTCTGTGAGGCAGCTAAGTCACGTATGTAACGGGGGTACCCCTAGGAAGATGGATCCCAAGGTTGCGACCGCACCGAACAACTTCAAACTTATCGCCAAAAGTTCACACCGATGTAAGAGGAAAGTAAACGGTAAAACTTAATATCGTTAAGACTGCCGCTTCACTCAAGTAAGGTTTCGAGAGGATTGATTGTTGGAGTAGGAGAGTTCTCGCATAGACTTTCAGGTAGTTTTATCTTATGCCAGAAACTCCCCCATCAGTTTGCTCCAACCTTTCAAGCACACCCTTCTCTGCTGAGGGTGGTCCGACATGTCTTCTGGCACACCCTTCGGGCATGCATGTGTCGACACACTCTAGTTGGCGTTCACCTTATGCGGTTATCGTTTCTGCGGTGCATTTCCATTTTGCCCACCTGAGTGAGTGTAACGACCCAGCATACGTGAGCTATGGCAGCCGGAACCTACACCCATACAGGTAGCCCGGAGGCGAACTGGTAGGAACCGGCAGGCAAGTGAGTACTTGACCTACGGAGACCCGATGGCCCGGGCTCCGAGATGAGCAGACTTAGTGGACACAAGTATTTAGGTACATGGCTACGCCCAAGGTTGGTGTCAGCGTACTTAGGGACCTATGAAGGGCCAATACACAGCTAGGCTGGGTAACTAGAGAAAGGCCGAGTGTGTCTATCCCCGGAAGTGGGATAGATAGGGTAACAGGAGAAAATCCACTTGTCCACCGGACAAGATTACCCTACCCACAGAACAGGGTTACCCTGCCTTGAGGCTTGGATTACCCTGTTCAAGGATCTGAGTTACCCTACCTGCCAATACGAAGTCCCTCGGGGAGTTTGGGAAAAATGACTGGAATGTTTGTCACACGAAGCCATGCATAATACTGGAATCTGGGGTTCCGGGAGATGCTATTGGGCGAGCTACGCAGCTACGAAGAAGCTGTAAATTGGAGACATTATTCCTATCATGCCCCTCCGGCCCCGCCTTGAGGCCCGGACGTCATGGGCAAACGGTTGCGTAGTTGTGTGCAGTCTAGCAAAGGAGGATCTTTGGAGACCCGCTTGCAACACCGTATACGTTGCTGCCGTCCGGTCGACCGTAAGCTGTTCGCAGGATATACAAGGGGGCATAGGGTGGAAGGTGGAGTACCTCCTCCAAGTTGTTCGGAGTAAAACGGACCAAAACTGACGGAGTTAACGGGAGTTAACCGTGGGGGTCCCGAAGGTAGTCCCGGGTGGTGCCGGGACGACTGGGAACGTTTTGCACCTACCACGCCCAAGGATGTCCCCAACGCCATAGGCTCTGAGAGGGAAGTGCAGAGACACTAAAAGCATGATTCCTACCGCAGGTAAGGTGTATCCGAGGTAGTGGTCGTGGGTAGCGCCCATTGGATCACTCCTGGACCACCGTACCCTGCGGAAGACACCGGAAGCCCGAGACTCGTAAATAGTAGATAGATAAACCGCTCACGGTAGCTTCCGGCGTCAAGAAGAAATCAACGCGCATTGGAAGGGTGTCATAGATAGTCTAGTTCAGCAAGGGGTCTTGACAGTTAGCCACTGGCAAGTCCCCGATGCGCAGAGGTTTTCACTCCGGCGGGCAGAATGGAAATGCGCCGCAGAAACGATATGCACATATGGTGAACGCCGACTAGAGCGGGTCGACACATACATGCCCGAAGGGGGTGTCAGGAGACGTGTCGGACCGCCCTTAGCGGAGAAGGGTGTGCTCGAACAGTTGGAGTAAACTGATGGGGGAGTTTCTGGCATAAGATAAAACTACCTGAAAGTCTATGCGAGAACTCTCCTACTCCAACAATCAATCCTCTCGAGACCTTAATTGAGTGAAGCGTCAGGCTTAACGATATTAAGTTTTACCGTCTACTTTACTCTTACATTTGTGTGAACTTTTGGCGATAAGTTTGAAGTTGTTTGGTGCGGTCGCAACCTTGGGATCCATCTTCCTAGGGGTGCCCCCGTTACAGTGAGAACTGCTGCGCATCGGTGTCTTGCCAGTGGCTAACAGTCAAGACACCTCATGAACTAGACTATCAATGACACCCTTCCCATATGGCTTGATCTCTACTTGACTCCGGAGGCTACCGTGACCAGTTTATCTATTTACTATTTACAGGTCTCGGGCGTACAGTGTCTGGGGCAGGGCACGGTAGTCCAGGAGTGATACAATGTACGCTACCCATGACCACTACCTCAGGTCTACCTTACCTGTGGTAGGGATCATGCTTTTAGTGACTCCGCACTTCCCTTTCAGAGCCTATAGCGTTGGGAGCACTTTCGGCTTAGTAGGTGTAAAACTCGCCTAGTCGCCCTGGCACTACCCGGGACTACCTTCGGGACCCCCATGGTTAACACCTATTAACTGCGTCAGTTTTGGTCCGTTTTACTCTGAACAACTTGGAGGAGGTACTCCACCTTCCACTCTATGCCCCCGTTTATACCCTGTGAACTGCCTATAGTCGACTGGACGGCAGCGACGTATACGGTGTTGCAAGCATGTCTTCAAAGATCCCTCTTTGCCAGACTGCACACAACTACACCACCGTTGACCCATGACGTCCGGGCCTCAACACGGGGCTGGAGGGGTATGATAGGAATAATGTCTCCAATTTACAGCTTTATCGAACCTACGTAGCTCGCCCAATAGCATCCCTCGGAACCCCAGATTCCCGTACCATGCATGCCTTGGCGTGGCAAACATTGCAGGGAATTTTCCCGATCTCCGGGAGGGACTTCGTACTGAAACGTTGGGTAACTCAGGTCTCTGGGCAAGGGAACCCAAGCCCCAAGGTAGGGTAACCTGATCCCAAAGATAGGGTAAGCTTGTCTAGCGGACAAGATAACTTTTCTCTGTTACCCTGTCTATCCCATCGCCGGTGATAGACCTTTCTGACCTGTTCCCAGTTATCCGGCCTAGTTGAGCAACTCCCCCTTCAGAAGTCCCTCAGTACGCTGACACCACTCCTGGGTGTATCCAGGTACCTAAGTCCCTGACCAGCCAATTCTGTTTATTCCCGGAGCCCAGGCCATCGGCTCTCCGTAGGTCAAGTACTTACTTGCCTGCCAGTTCCTACCAGTTCACCTCCTGGCTACCTGTAGGGGTATAGGGTCCGTCTACCATAGCTTATGTATGCTGGGTCGTTACCTCACTCCCCTCTTCTCTACAGTCTGTCCCGGACCATTAGTGTCGTCTCTTATTTCTACGACTCGATTCCCCCAAGACCCTCTGGTCGCTGGGCTTGGACAGACACCTTTGGTGGAAATCCACAATGGCCTGTAAGCCTGTCCCTTCTAGCATCTCATCGGGCTCCCATGGGTTCTCCTGAGCCCCATAGCCTTTCCATGAAACCAGTTACTGGACTAAGCGCAATGGAAACTTCCTCTTCGCTCCTCCATACCATCGGCTGTCCACAACAGCTTAGATAACATAACTGGGCTTGTTATCTGCAAGTTCCATGGTAAGCACTTCCGTGACCCTACCTGTCGCTGGATCCTCGCGATAGGGTTCGAGCAACGTGATATTGACAACTGGGTAGATGCTCTATCCGATGGGCGGTTGTAGTTCATAGCCTCGGTTACCCACTCGACAATTGACCACAATAGGGTCAAACATCCGCTGGTCCAGCTTCTCTATCGGACGCTTGGTGCAGATGTTCTTTCCATTTAACATCACGCGGTCCGCTGTCTTTGCCGGCCCAGTGGTCACATCCTCCAAGGTAACATAGTTCCGTGATAGCAACCTTTTCTGGTCGTGCCATTTCTGTCGCCTTTCCTGTGTCCTTTGAATCGTTTCTTGAATCTTTTCCCAGGTTCCTCCCCATTCCTTGACCACGAGGTCACTGCTAGGGTGTATTCCTTGAGCATCAGACATGACACCCGACTGGTTTGTCCTTGGGTTAAACCTATTGTTGATCTCAAATGGTAACAACCTGGTGGATTCTGATGTCGAGGTGTTGTAGGCATACTCCACCAGGAGTAACAGCGAAACCCAAACATCTTGTTGGTAGGAACAGTAACTACGCAAGTACTGCTCCAGTGTCTGATTAACCTGCTTGGTTTGCCCATCAGTTTCAGGGTGGAATGCAGTCAAAACGTTTCGTTTCACTTGCAACAAGTGCATTAGACTTATCCAGAACTTGGATGTGAATGGGCTATCTCGATTGGAGATGATTGACTCTGAAAGTCCATGAAGGCGCCAAACTTCCTTCAGGAATATCAAGGCAAGCTACTTGATAGGTAGCTCCATGGTCAAGGGTATGAAATGGGCCATTTTCGAGAATCTGTCCACTATGACCCAGATCTTGGTATACCCTTTGGACTCTGGCCGCGCTACAATGAAGGCCATTGAAATCGCTGTCCGTGGCCGCATAGAAATATCAATAGGTTCTAGCAGCCGGAACCTCTTGTGCCTGACGGACTTATTTCTTTGGCATGTATCACATGTCCGCACATAGTCAGTGATGTGCTCATCCATCTTAGACCAATAGAAGTTAGGCCTAACCCTGCCACTGGTCTTGTAAGTCCCGTAGTGTCCCGCGATTCAGCAGTCAGGTTCTGCCTTCATGATTGTCTGCTTTAGATTCTGACCCTGGGGAGGATTCCACCTGTTCTTCTGCAGAAGTAAGCCCTTTTCCATCGTGAAATGTTCGTCGACCTCTTTGTCAGCGGCAGCTGTTGCCTTCAGGATCCACAAGTATTCCTGGTCTTCGGTTATCGCTACCCGCATTTGATCCAAAAAGGAAGACTGGAGCCGAAATCCTTGGCACACCTGCAACACTTGTTGTTGCAAGATGTCCTGTTTCTGGCTCCCGACCGACTGTCCGGGGCACCAACATGACTGTGGCGGAAAATAACTCCCCCCTTCAGGGTGGTAGTCCCTATACTGCGACAAAGCATCTGCCTTCTCATTCAACCACCCTTCCCAGTAAACCACCTCGAAGTTAAACGTTTGCAGGAACTCAGCCCCACGGTGCTGCCTATGGTTAAGGACCTTGGTACTGTTAAAGTATTCCAAATTCTTATGATGCGTATAGATCACCAATTGGTCCGTTACTGACCGTAGCATATAATCCTGTTCCTTCAATGCCGCCACGATGGCAGTCATTTCCTTGTCATGGACATCATAATTAATCTCCACTGGGTGAAACTTCCTACTATGGTAGACCACTGGATGCCATCTCTCATCTTCACAGAACTGGGAGAGGACAGCTCCTAATGCAAAGTCACTAGCGTCGGTTTCCAGCCGGGTTGGCCGTTCAGGGTCAAAACGTGCTAGGATAGGTTTGGACGTGAACGCTTCCTTCAAATGGTTGAAGGCCTGCTCACACGCAGGTGTCCATTCCCAGCGGACACCCTTCTTTGTCAAGTCTGTCAGATGTTTCGCTATCTTGCTGAAACCTTCTCTGAACCGGGTATAGAAGTTGGCAAAGCCCATAAAGCTTTGAACGTCAACGCCGCATGTCGCAGGTGCCCAATCCCTGGTTGTCTGCACCTTCTCGGACAACATAGAGATCCCCATGTCAGAGATCTTGCATCCGTGGAATTCAACCTCCCGTTAGCGGAAACTGGACTTCTTCCTGCTTGCACATAGTCTAGCTTTCCGCAATTTCTGCATCACACGTCTCACCATCGCGACTCGCTCTTCCATAGTTTTGGAGTAGGTCAGGATGTCATCCATGTATGTGATAACTCCTTCATCCATGAGATCCCGAAGGACCTCATTTATCATGCTTTGGAAAGTTGCCGGTGCATTATACAACCCAAACGGTATGACCGTATATTCATACAGTCCATATCTGCACTGGAAGGCCGTCTTCCATTCCTCACCTTCTGCCATACTCAGAAGGTAGTAGCCGTTCTTCAAGTCCAACTTGGTGAACACACCGGCTTTTGCTAACCTATCTCGCAGTTTATTCATCAATGGTAGAGGATACTTGCTCCTCACCGTGATTTTGTTCAGCCCTCCGTAATCTATTACCAGTCTTAATGTACCATCTGGTCTTGGCATGAAGAGGATAGGGGCTCCTACCAAGGAACTGAATCGCGGTAGCTTTCCCGTTCGCAGCATGTCATTGAGAAATTCCCAGAGTGCCTAAAGCTCCTTTTCCGATAACTGATAGATAGGCCCAAATGGAGGTTGAGTTCCGGGTTGCAACTTGGTTATATGGTCATACTTCGAGTGCTCCGGTAGTGCCTCAATCCATTCTTGACTGAAGGTATCCCCATAGTCCTTATACTCGTGGGGTAGCTTAACTGTAATGTTGGCACCTTCCTTATCGGAGAATTGCACAATTCCCAGTAGGTACACATTACTAGGGTCCTCGGCTAGTGACTCTTCATCAGTCATGAACACTAACCACCCCTGCTCTGCCCGGCAGTTAACCTTGCAGAAATATGAGCGCCAGGTTAGTGATCCCGTCTTCCAATCTATATCGGGTTTATGGTCTCTCAACCAAGACACAGGTAGGTACCCATCCACCTTGGTGTCGAGCATATCTGCGACTTCAAAGCGCATCTGAATGTGGTGGTCACCTATCCCCCTCTCTAATGACTTGGGATAGTGTAGACCTGACCCAGGAATGTGATTACCGCTGGCCTCGCTTATCGGCACCTGTACCTTTTATCGTACACAAGGTCCCTGAGTCTGCTTAACCCATCGGCTACTAAGCACTGGCCCAGTAGCTCCACTATCGAGTAGCAGGAGCACTTGCGCGCTTACCTGTCTAGCTGCTATCTTCCTGTCTAACTTGACCCAGAGGTGGATAGACTTGGTAGGACAAGGCAAGTTGTCATGCTACTGCCTCTTCCCTTGTCTTGGTGACTTAGACATCTTGGCTTAGTAATTCCTTTTACTCTCTTGCCTTTCAACACAAGAGCGGCCGCAACCGGTCGGTAAACGTCAAGGGATGGGGATTCATCTTTCCTCAATAACTAGGGTGTTTACTATCATGCCAGCATGATTTCGGGTACCAAACCCTCCTCAGGTAAACTTGAAAATAGCACCATTTGTTTGATCAAGTCCAGCCTGAACCAGTTCCGCTGTAACGACCCAACGTACATGAGCTATGACAGACGGAACCTATACCCATACAGGTAGCCAGGAGGCGAACTGGTAGGAACCGGCAGGCAAGTAAGTACTTGACCTACAGAGACCCGATGGCCCAGGCTCTGAGCAGGAACAGAAGTGGCTGGTCAGGTACCTAGGTACCTGGGTACAGTCGGGAGCGGTGTCAGTGTACTTAGGGACCTCTCAAGGGGCAGTTACTCAGTTAGGCAGGGTAACTGGAGAAAGGTCAGAAGTGTCTATCCTGACGACGGAATAGACCGGGTAACTGGGGAGAGTCTTCTTGTACATGGGACAAGGTTACCCTACCCTCAGGACTGGGTTACCCTGCCCAGAGTCCTGAGTTACCCTACCATTCAATACGAAGTCCCTCTGGAAGTTCGGGAAAATTGACCGGAATGTTTGTCACGCGAAGCCATGCATAATACTGGAATCTGGGACTCCGGGAGATGACATTGGGCGAGCCACGCAGCTCCGAAGAAGCTGGAAATTGGAGACAGTATTACTATCATACCCCTCCGGCCCCACCTTGAGGCCCGGACGTCATGGGGGAATGGTTGTGTGGTTGGGTGCAGTCTAGCAAGGAGGAATCGTTGGAGACCCACTTGCAACACCGTATACGTCGCTGCCGTCCGGTTGACCGTAAGCTGTTCGCAGGATATATAAGGGGGCATAGGGTGGAAGGTGGAGTACCACCTGCAAGTTGTTCGGAGTAAACCGGACCAAAACTGACGGAGTTAACGGGAGTTAACCGTGGGGGTCCCGAAGGTAGTCTCAGGTGGTGCCGGGACGACTGGGAACGTTTTACACCTACCACGCCCAAGGATGTCCCCAACACCATAGGAACTGAGAGGGAAGTGCAGAGACACTAAAAGCATGATTCCTACCGCAGGTAAGGTGTATCCGAGGTAGTGGTCATGGGTAGCGCCCATTGGATCACACCTGGACCACCGTAACCTGCGGAAGACACCGGAAGCCCGAGACTCATAAATAGTAGATAGATAAACCGCTCATGGTAGGTTCTGAGGTCCAGTAGAGATCCATGCATATGGGAAGGGTGTCATAGATAGTCTAGTTCATGTGGCGTCTTGACTGTTAGCCACTGGCAAGACGCCGATGCGCAAAGGT
>PYWC01000059.1:130397-146546 GCA_003182015.1 Tuber magnatum
CGATGGAAACAGCAGACTTCGACAGACAGTATTCTTAAATATACTTGGTTGAACGGTTACTTCTTTGATCTCCTATTACACCCCGTTCGAAGCCTCCTTTAGCAAGCAGAGCTCGCTTTGTGTTGATCAAAAAGCCATCTGCTCCTATCGTACCGCTACGTGACTAGGGCCAGGCCCAAACACGTTACATAAGAACCCATTCTGCTTAAGGTATAACCTTACCAACCCATATGCATAGACCCATGAGGGATGGATGTAAGGAACCCCAGAAGGGGCTTCTGGGATGGGTAAGTACCCCTCTACTGCATAAGCAAGCCTGGTACTGACTACACCCAAGGGGTGTGGGCAGGTAGATGTTGCGGGCCGCGTGCGGTGGAGTGGGCTATCTTTCCTTGATTGGGTTTCTAGTTACTTCCTTTGTTCTAGTTATACGTATTTCGTTCAAGATTTCCTTAGCTGGATGGGCAAGTCATGGGACATTATTTCAGTTGAGGCTGGGTGAGGTCTCACCAAAGGGGATGCTCGATATTGGGGAAGCAAGGATGCTTCACTTGGAACCAGTCTGACAGTGGGCCACTACCCACCACGGGAAAATTGTTATGTTTAGTACAAGCAGGATTGGTTCAGGCTGGACTTGACTAAAATAATCACTGTTATTTCCAAGTTTACCTGAGGAGGGTTTAGTACCCGAAATCATGCTGGCGTGATGGCAAACACCCTAGCTATTGATAAGGCGAATCCCACCCCTTAACGTTTACCGACCTGTTGTCGCCGCTCTTGTGTCACAAGCAAAGAGATCAAAATTAGTAAGCCAAGATGACTAAGTCCCTAAGACAAGCGTAGAGGGAGAAGCATGACAACATGTCTTATCATACCAAGTCTATCCACCTGCGGGTAAAGTTAGACTAGAAGATTGGAGCTAGACAGGTAAGTGCTGAAGCGCTGCTGCTACTCGATAGTGGAGCTACTGAGCCAGTGTGTAGTAGCCGATGGGTTAAGCAGACCCAGGCGCCTTGTGTACGGCGAAAGGTACATGTGCCAATAAGCGACACAAGCGGTAATCAGATTCCTGGGTCAGGTCTGCACTGCACCAAGTCATTGGAGATGAAAATAGGTGACCACCATAATGAGATGCGCTTTGAAGTCACGGATATGCCCGACACCAAGGTGGATGGGTATCTACCTATGTTTTGGTTGAAAGACCATAACTCCTGCATGGATTAGAAGACAGGATCACGAACCTGGCGCTCAGACTTCTGCAAGGCTAACTGCCTGGCAGCGCAGGGGCAGTTAGTGTTCATGACCAAGGAAGAGTTGCTAGCCGAAGACCCTAGTAATGTGTACCTAGTGGGAATTGTACAATTCTCCAATGAGGAAGGTGTTGACATTACGGTTAAGCTACTCTCTGAGTATAAGGAGTATGGGGATATCTTCAGTCAAGAACAGATTGAGCCAGTGCCAGGGGACTCGAAGTATGATGATACAATCGAGTTGCAACTAGGGATGCAACCCCTGTTTGGGCCTCTTTATCCCTTGTCAGAAAAGGAGCTTAAGGCACTCCGGCAATATCTCAACGAAATGCTATGAACCGGAAAGCTGCGGCGATCCAGTTCCTCAGCAGCAGCCCCTACCCTCTTCATGCCCAAACCAGATGGTACACTAAGATTCGTAATAGATTACCGAGGACTGAACAAAATCAGAGTTAAGCGTAAGTACCCTCTACCGTTGATGAATGAACTGCAAGATAGGTTAGGAAAAGCCATTGTGTTCACCAAGTTGGACTTGAAGAATGGCTACTACCTTCTGAGGATAGCAGAAGGCGACAAATAGAAGACAGCCTTCCAGTACCGATATGGACTGTATGAATACGCGGTCATGCTGCTTAAGTTATGTAATGCCCTGGCAACTTTCCAGAGCACGATAAATGAGGTCTTCTGGGACCTCATGGATGAAGCTGTCATTGGCTATATAGATGACATCCTGATCTACCCAGAAACCATGGAAGAGCATGTTACCATTGTAAGATGCCTGACGGAGAAATTGCGAAAAGCCAGACTATGCATAACCATGAAGAAGTCCTGTTTCCACCAACAGGAGGTTGAATTTACCGGTTACCAGATCTCTGATGTGGGGATCTCTATATTGTTGGAAAAGGTGCAAACAATCAGGGATTGGGCACCTGCGATATGCGTCGTCGATGTCCAAAGCTTTATGGGCTTTACCAACTTCTATTGTCGGCTCCTAGAGGGTTTCAACAAGATAGGGAAACCTCTGACAGACTTCACCAAGAAGGATGTCCGATGGGAATGGACACCTGCATGTGAGCAGGCCTTCAACCATTTGAAGGAGGCGTTCATGTCCAAACCTATCCTTGCACATTTTGACCCCGAACGGTCAACCCAGCTGGAAACTGACACTAGTGACTTTACATTAGGAGCCGTCCTCTCCCAGTTCTGTGAAGGTAAGAGATGGCATCCAGTGGCCTACCATAGTTGGAAGTTTCACCCAGCACAGATTAATTATGATGTCCATAACAAGGAAATGACTACCATCGTGGAGGCATTAAAGGAATAGGATCATCTGCTACGCTCGGTAAGGGACCAGTTGGTGATCTATACTGATTATAAGAATTTGAAGTACTTCAATAGTACCCAGGTCCTCAACCGTTGGCAATACTGCTGGGCTGAGTTCCTGGAAACCGGTTAACTTCTGGGTAGTTTACCAGGAAGGACGGTTGAATGAGAAGGCAGATGCTTTGTCGCGGTGAAGGAACTACCGCCCTGAAGGGGGGAGTGATTTTCCGCCACGGTCACTTTTTTTGCCCCGGACAGTGGGTTCGGAGCCAGGAATGGGACATCTTGCGACCACAGGTGTTGCAGATGTGCCAAGCATTTCGGCTCCAGTCTTCCTCTCTGAATCAGCTCCAGGTAGCGATAAAGAAAGACCAGGAATACTTAAGAATCCTGAAGGCAACGGCTGCCAGTGACAAGGAGGGCGACCGACACTTCATGACGGAAAAGGGCTTACTCCTGTACAAGAACGGCTGGTATGTTCTCCAGGGTCAAAATCGGAAACCGACAATCATAGAGGCTGAATATGACTCCCCAGTCGCATGACACTTCAGGACTTACAAGACCCTTGGCAGGGTTAGGGCTAACCTCTATTGGGCTAGGTTGGACAAGCACATCTGTGACTACGTGCAGACATGTAATGCATGCCAAAAAAATAAGTCCATCAGGTACAAGAAGTTTGGTCAGCTGGAACCTATTGATGTTCCTATGCAACCGTGGACAGCGATTTCAATGGACTTCATTGTAACGCTGCCAGAGTCCTAACGATATACCAAGATCTGGGTCCTAGTGGACAGATTCTTGAAAATGGCACATTTCATACCGCTGACCACTGAGGTAGCGATCCAGGAGCTTGCCTTGATATTCGTGAAAGAAGTTTGGCACCTTCATGGACTCCCAGAGTCAATCATCTCCGACCGAGATAGCCGATTCACCTCCAAGTTCGGGATGAATCTGATGCACTTGTTGCAAGTGAAACTAATCGTCTCGACTGCATTCCACCTGGAGACTGATGGGCAAACTGAGAGGGTTAATCAGACACTGGAGCAGTATTTGCGCAGTTACTGTTCCTACTAACAGGAGGATTGGGTTTCGCTACTACCCCATGCGGAGTATGCGTACAATACATCGACCTCAGAGTCCCCCTGGTTGTCACTATTTGGGATCAATTATGGCTTTAACCAACAGACAAACTGGTCGGGTGTCATGTCTGATAATCAAGGAATACACCCTAGCAGTGAGCTCTTGGTTAAGGAATGGGAAGGAACCTGGCAAGAGATTCGAGAAACGATTCAACGGGCACAGGAAAGGCAACGGAAATGCCATGACCAGAAAAGGTTGCTATCACCAGACAATATTACCTTGGAGGATGTGGCCGCTGGGCAGGCAAAGAAAGTGGACTATGTGATATTAAACAGAAAGAACATCCACACGAAATGTGCAATGGAGAAGCTGGACCACAGTATGTTTGGCCCTTTTGTGGTCCAGCGTTGAGTAGGTACACGAGCTTATGAACTCCAGCTGTCCATCAGATGGAGCATCCATCCAGTTTGCAATGTCATGTCGCTCAAACTATATCGCGAGGATCCGGGATCAGTTAGGACCAAAGAGGTCTCCACCCTGGAACTGGTGGCCAATGAGCCAAGTTGCGTTATCGAAGCTGTTGTGTACGGTCAATGGTATGGAGGAGCAAAGGAAAGGTTTCCGTCGCACTTTGTCCAGCACCTGGTTTCATGGGAAGGCTATGGGGCTGAGGAGAATTTATGGGAGCTCTATCAGATGCTAGAAGAGACAGGCTTACAGGCCATTCTGGATTTCCACCAAAGATATTCATCCAAGCCCAGAGACCATAGAGTTTTGGGGGAATCGAGTTGGAGAAATAAAAGACGATACTAACCATCCGGGACGGACCGTAAAGAAGAGGGGAGTGATGTCACGACCCAGCATACATGAGCTATGGCAGTCGAAACCTTCACCCATACAGGTAGCCAGGAGGTGAACTGGTAGGAACCGACAGGCAAGTAAGTACTTGACCTACAGAGACCCGATAGCCCGGGCTCCGAGATAAACGGAGTTGGCTGGCCAGGTACCTAGGTACCTGGGTACACCCGGGAAGTGGTGTCAGCGTACTTAGGGACCTCAGAAGGGACAGGTACTCAGCTAGGCAGGGTAACTGGAGAATGGTCAGAAATGTCTATCTGTGGCAATAGAATATACAAAATAACAGGGAAAAGTTATCTTGTCTGCCGGACAAGGTTACCCTACTCTTAGGATCAGGTTACCCTGCCATGGGGCTTGGGTTACCCTGCCCAAAGTCCTGGGTTACCCTACCTTTCAATACGAAGTCCCTTGTGGAGTTCGTGAAAAATAACCAGAATGTTTGTCACGCAAAGTCACACATAACACTGGAATCTGGGGTTCTGGGAGATGCTATTGGGCTAGCTACACAGCTCCAAAGAAGCTATAAACTGGAGACCTTATTCCTAGCATACCCTTGCGGCCCCGCCATGAGGGCCAGATGTCATGGGCAAACAGCTGCGTAGTTGTATGCAGTCTAGCAAGGAAGGATCTTTGGAGACCTTCTGGCAACACCGTATACGTCGCTACCATCCAGTTGACTATAAGCTGTTCGCAGGATATATAAGGGGGCATAGAGTGGAAGGTGGAGCACCTCCTCCAAGTTGTTCAGAATAAAACAGAGGAAAACTGGCGGAGTTAACGGGAGTTAACCATGGGGGTCTCGAAGGTAATCCCGGGTGGTGCCTGGGCGACCGCGAGAGTTTTATACCTACCAAGCCTGAAAGTGTCCCCAACACCATAGGCTCTGAAAGGGAAGTGCAGAGACACTGAAAGCATGATTCCTACCACAGGTAAGGTGGATCCGAGGTAGGGGTCGTGGGTAGCACCCCTTGGACCCCTGCCGGCTCACCGTATCCTGTGGAAGACACCAGAAGCTCGTGAACCGTAAATGGTAGACAGATAAACCGCTCACAGTATCTTCCGGGGCCAAGTAGAGATCAATGTATATGGGAAGGGTATCATAGACAGTCTAGTTCATGCGGCGTCTTGACTGTTAGCCACTGGCAAGATGCCAATGCACAGAAGTTTTCACTCCAGTGGGCTAAATGGGAATGCACCGCAGAAACGATAACCGTATAAGGTGAATGCCAACTAGAGTGTGTCGACGTATGCATGCCCGAAGGGTGTACCAGGAGACGTGTTGCACCACCCTTAGCGGAGAAGGGTGTGCTCAAATAGTTTGAGTAAACTGATAGGGGAGTTTCCGGCATAAGATAAAACTACTAAAAAGTCTATGCGAGAACTCTCCTACTCCAACAATCAATCTTCTGAAGACCTTAATTGAGTGAAGCATCAGGCTTAACGATATTAAGTTTTACCACTTTCCTTACTCTTACATTGGTGTGAACTTTTGGCGATAAGTTTGTAGTTGTTCAGTACGGTCGCAACCTTGGGATCCATCTTCCTAGGAGTGCCCCCATTACATACAGTTGGGGTCTCCAAATGCTTATTCTGGTTCTGCCAACCAGACCTTGGTGTCAGCTTTGTTCATATTCCCAGTAGTAATATTAGGTTGTACCTGCAGGAATGCAGACCATGTAAGGAGGCCAATGGCATATGCCAAATGGTGTTGTGTACTGTTGAACCCGTGGTCATCCCTACAGCATTTCATACAGAGCTGGGTGGCGGAAGGATGGTACTTATCTATAGTGCCATCAAACCTTTCTAGGTTTGGGATGGAAGCTTTCTTGCTATTGTCTGGTGGTGCAGCAGGACTAGCGCGAGCATCGGCGAAGGCATTGTTGAATGCGGTGACCATTGCGTTGGCACATGCTAGGTCCCATTCGGTAGCAGCAAGGTGGGCCTTGAGGCCTTGGCCCTCGAGATGAAGGGTCTAGAGTTCTTCTGTTAAGGTGTGTCATTGTTGTTGCAATTGATTGTCAGCAGGGGATTTAGCGGGTACTGGCAGATTTATGGTCTAGAGGAGGTTGTCTCGGATATGGGTGAGATAGTTATATCTCTGGTCATGGGTTAGGTTATCTAACTATTTGCTAAATAGGCTGGCCATCTTATTCCCATTGGTGCAGAGCTCAAGGGAGATCTTGATAGAGTGTGACATAGTGTCATACAGGTTGGATCCTCATGGATGCAACCTTGTGTAACAGGCAGGGTCTATACAGGGTCCAGGGTAGATAATCCAAGGCATACAACTATAGATGGTACACAAGAGAGGAGCAAGTGTATAAACAATACGTGTTTGTACCAAGGTTTGAGGGGTTTAAGGACAGGGTCTCAGGGATCAGGGTCAGGGTTCATGGGTTCTGGTGATGTGAAGAAAAAACAAAGTTGTAATTCCTAAGTACAGGTGTAGACAGGAAATTACCAGGTTGCATAAGGAAAGTCAATCTCAGAGGAGCACACCCCTTTATACAATAAAGGAAAATCCTCAACTAACAAATCCCAACACCCCTAACCTCCCTTTCCTCTATGTAGCTGCAATCTTCTATCAGTTTCTATGAGGTTCTGTTATACAGAACCTCAGCTAAACACCCCTTTCTATCACAATACAACCATCACAACTCAGATCTCCATAGGCATAACTAATACTCCAATGTCATTAGATCCCTGCCAGATAGCCATGACAATAAAACATCAGTAGGCAGAAAGACCAGTAGATATTCAAAGATATACTATTTTCTTCAGCCTGTTTGTAAATCAGTAAATAAAACTATGAGATTCTAACAACTTACTAATATGAGGAATGTCATTATTACTTATATATTGGCAGATTTGTTAATTGATATTGAAATATTGCCCAATTTTTGTCCAGTCCCAGCCAGTATTATTGTAAACTTAAGAAGTTATAATCTTTATATGCTTATCTTGTATTATTTTATAAGGTCATATACTCTGTGAATTTTGCTTCCTCATTATCTTTTACTCTCTCATTCTAGCCTATATTTATATATTGCTATCTTACCAGAAAAATCTAGTTGTAAACTTCTTATCTAGCTTCTTAGAAGAGAAAAAGTTAATATAGAGAGAGAGCAGAGAGCAGAGAGAAGTCTTGTATAACTGAACCCAAAATACCTTTGTACTCAAGTACAAGTATTAGTATATTACTCTATAGTATTTATTTAAATATATGTGTTGTATAAGATCATAGTACTGTACACTTTTGTTTGAAAAGATCTTGTTCAAGGAAAGGTACTGTTCCAAAGTCTTGGCAGCTGCAGATGTACTAGTATAATCTTTGTTTAGATATTAGTAGTTGGAATTGTGGATTCAATAATAAAATTCTTATGACCAGTCACTTAGACCTTTTAGAGATCTAATAATAAACTGAAATATATTTAAATTATTCTACTAAAACTTAATACTACTACCAATTAATATGAGCTCCCTGTACTCTAACGACAATAGCTACCTATTCAGGTATGCTATCTATGCAATAATCTAAAGTACTCTAATCAATTAACTCCTATTCTTCACTAAGTACCTTTTAAAGCTTATCCTAAGTATAAGACTATTGCTCACTTCTTATGAAGTCCTTATCAAGTGAGAATTTATGAATATGCTAAGCATTCTCAATTGGATTTAGGTCTGAAGAATTTGCAGATAAAGAAAATTTAGAAATTTTAAAAGCAAAAGTATTAATCTTGATTAAACTTGCTCAATAATAGCCTATATTATCATCTATTACTAAAACTCTCCAAATTGGTATATTAAGTAAGTAAAGGAAGAGAATTAGATAAGACTCATGTATCCCTATAGTATACTGGTAATCATTAACTGCTAAACTATTCTGGAGGCTAGCCCTTTCTGCAAGTATTTATTTGTAAAGCTAGATTAAAAGTATTTGTCATCTATATATATTTGTAGCCTAAAAACCAACTTCTATACTGCCAGACTGAAAGCTTGTAGATAAAATCTTATTTATAAGCTCTTCACCAGACTGTATCCATACTCTTCTCTTTGCTAGTGGCTGATATGCTACATACTTTGTTTTCACTACATTCAATCAAATACTCTTCTTCTGATAACTTTTCATCTATCTTAATCTCCTGCTTGCCCAGAACATATGATGAATCTTGACAAAGAGATTGAGAAAAGGTTTCTTTTGCAGTATATGTAGCTGAAAGCTAAGCTGTTTGGTAACTTTATTAACTATAGTATAACTGATATCTAAATCCTAAATACACTCAGTAATCTTATTTAAGAAAGCTTAAGAATTATCTTGGACAGTCCTCTCTACTCATTATTTAATACTAACAGTGAACTTGGATAGTCCACCTGATCATTGAGCATCTTCTATATAGCCCTGGGCGCAGTATCTTTTGGCAATACTCTATGCTATTGATTATAAAATACCAAGCTTATAGGCTATCTGAGTATAGCTCTTTCCTAGATCAAACAATAAAGCAATAGTGTAGTTTCATTCATATCTTGAGCAATAAGCATGAGTATATAGAGGCACCATCATCAGACTCACTTGGTTGACAGAAACTTCTGGTTGATAGGTAGATCCATTACCCTATATAATTTCAGCTGCAAATATTCGGCAAGCCCTTGTACCAGTACACCTCTGGCCGCCAAGACTTAGCCACGGTACCTGTCCTTGGGCGAGGACTTTGCGAACGGGAGTGTACCAGTACTATAGGGTAGTCGCTGGAGGGCACACAAGTAGTTTCTGCGAGGCCGCTAGAAAGGGTTTTGAGCGCCGTACTGCACTTTACGAGTACTAGTACCGGAGTTACAAGTATGATGGCACTGCGATAGTAAGTCAACACACTCCGGGACGGTATTATACGAGTACGGGTACAGTACCGGTATGATACACCATCTTATAAAGCCTTACGACACGCTATAAGTAACGCCCCGCCGCCCCGTTCCATTTCATGACCATCAGTACTCGCACATTACCCGTACCGTACTGTGCCATTTTCTTCCCCCCTGTCCCGTCCTATCCTATCCTACAAAACCAAAGCCATCGGCAGAGGCAGGCAAACTTTCCACATCTTCGCTCCCAAATTAAAACCAAATCATTCCAACCACCACAACCCAGACCAGCAGAGTCTCAAGCTGTTGCTGCCTGCACCAACACCATGCGTGATGCCTACACTACATAACAGAAAACACGGGGAGGCGGCTCCCGATTTACCTTTTTCCGATCTTGACCGCACCCTACCGTAGCTACCGTATACCGTAACTCGATTGGATAAGAAATAATTGTATTTCTTCTCACACCAACCCCCCCCTCTCCCCCCCCTCGGAGAGAGAGAGACAAATGCTGAAAGCTACACTTGAGAAGTAATGCAAGACAGGGCGGGGCACACAAGGCAAACATCGAACCAAACATCCCCAGTGTATGAGAAGGAGGGGGGGGAGAAGAAGAAAAGCTTTCCATTCTGCAAATAAGAAGCGAAAAGAGGAAGAAAGGGAGAGAGAAAAAAATCCAAACACGGACACCACGCCAAACCCAGGAAAGAAGAAAGGAAAAAAAGAAAAATACGTGAAAAGGATGGGAAAATAAGAAGATTCCACAGTACAGGACACCCTGGCAGCAAGCAGCGAGTAAGGAAAAGGAGAAAAGAAAGGCTTCAAAGTTACATATCAACATTATGATTCCCTACCGCACTTTTTTCCCTACCGCAAACAGCTTACCCATTGAGCCCCCCGGATTTCACGTCACACAGCACACTTCCATCCAACCGGCCGAGTTTACAGTAAAGTATAATGAAATTTAAGAAGCATAATAAAACAAAGAAAAAAAAAAAGGAAAAAAAAGAAAAAAAGTAGTAGTAGAAGAAGGCTTGAAATTTAGAGCTTGGTTCGTTGTCAAAACACTGCTGCCAGTCCGTGCCGAGAGTTCCGCTTCGAGAACCGTTTATTCGCCTTTTCCCTACTGCCATGGCCATCTCCTTCCCGTCCAGATTTGTCGTGAAACTGTCCATTCCCGGCCTCCATGGTGATTGTCGAGGCCGGACTGGATAGGTTGCTGGACATGAAACCGTCGTCGGGCGGGTAATTAACTGCCGCTATTTCTCGCGCTCTGTCGATGGTTTCCAACCATTCACTGGCTGGGGTTTTGGGGTCTTCGAAGGTGTAGGTTTTGTCGCGCTGTACATACACATATCACGTCAGCCGTGCATTTGATAGATGCGCTCTTGGTAGTGGTTAATACTCACGGTATCAATGGCCCAAGATGTGCTACCACTGCCGCCTATACTTCTAACAACAACGCCAAGCCCCTGCAAGTTGATCTCTAATTTCATACGCTTATCATCCCCTCCAGCAGCAGCCACAATTACGCGAGCGCACGTGGTTATCATAACCAATCTCTGTCGCTTTTTGCTACCATTGCCAAAGAACCTAGCGAACTTCTTCGGTGTTTCCGTATGCCCATTGATACCTCCTTTGCCGTCGGGTGAGTGTGGCGCAGGGCTAGTCTGAACAACCGCGTTGCCCAGTTTTAATATCCGTTCATTGGATTTTGTAAGCACCGGCGACCATTCGATATCAAGCTGACTCGGAGGCGGCAATTCCGTAATAACACGAGGTGGCAGTGGTCGGGGAACTGTGGCGCCCCCATTTGCGGTGCCGCTTCGAGGGGTGGACGGCTCGCTCAACCTGATGATCCTCTCCTCAGCTGGAGGTGGCACATATGGCTTCAATCTAGGCGCCTTGATCTTCCAGAGTTTTCGACCCCACTCAATGCCGTCAAAAAACTCATGGTTCCTGATGTGCTCGATATTGAGCCGCTTGGCGGGATCGAGAACCAGTAACCTCTCGACAAGATCTCTAGCTACCGGGGGGAATCCCTTTGGAAATTCATACTCCAAACCGACAATCTTCTGAAATGTTTGATATTCATTCGCCGCCTTGAACGGAGGCCTTCCGGAGAGCAGCTGAAAAACGATACATCCAAAGGCCCACAAATCCGAGGCCTTGCAGGCAGCTTTATCTGTCAAGAGCTCTGGAGAGACATACTCGGCTGTGCCCACAAACGAGTTCGCCTTTGAATCATCCTCCTCCATGGGATCCCCAGGGTACGACATCCCACTTGGCCCATTCCCATTCTTTGGGGGTTTTTTTGGTGGGTCTAGAATCTTCGCAGTCCCAAAGTCCGTAATCTTGACACGCATCTGATCATCCAGTAAGACGTTCTCCGGCTTCAGATCACGATGTATGACTCCTTTGGAGTGCATATACTCAATTGTGTCCAAAATTTGCGCCGAGTAGTACCGGGTGCATTCTTCATCGAAAGTGGCCATCTATATTAACTGTGAGCACAACCTCATTTCGAGGGAAGGACGGCAGGGCGCGTACCCTCTTCAGAAAACCAAGCAATTCCCCACCAGCGGCTAGATCCAACACAAAATAAAGACTCCGCTCATCTTGAAATGTATAATACAGTCGAACAACTCCTGGATGTTCACCTAGTCTATTGAGGGTATTTTTCTCTATGTTGACGTATTTAACCTTTTTCTCCTTGATGATGTGCCGTTTGTCAAGAACCTTGATAGCATATTCCTTCAAAGTTGTCCTATCGGTGGCAGCGAGAACCTGCATATTGTCAGAAAACATTGCCGCAATTTGGCGCGCAAAGGATAGCAATTATGGTGATAATGATAAAATAAAAATACCGTGCTGTAACTGCCTTCGCCCAAAGTCCGACCAAAGCTAAAATCCTTGACTCCTTTTTTCACTACTCGTGTAATGGTGTTTCCGTTAGCATCTATATCCCTCTGCACTCCCACCGCCGCGCCTCTGTCCTTCCATTCTTCACTACTGGCGGGAGGGCCGTTCTCCGAAGTGTATAGGCCACCAGCGCCTACAAGACCCCTATCCTCCGACCCCGATTGGGCCATTCCTCTGCTAGAACCACGAGGGGGGTACGGACCTGTTGGGCCTGATTGCCGGTAAGACCTATCGGTATTTGAACGGTCCCTCTGGGATTGCCTATTTGTCCCCATTGACGGCCCTGATAGCGAAGACCCTGAAGGCTCACGTGAATTGCGAGCATAGTCCGGATACATGAGGGGGTTAATGGAGGAGACAGAACCAGAGGAGGAAACATTCTGTGGATGATAAATCGTTGAAGGTCCCGGCGTGTAGGAGGATCCCAGATACTGGGAGGTGGGCCGTGACGGAGGGGTAGGAGGGGGATAGGCGGCGGACTGCCGAAGCTGCGAGGAAGGCCCTAACGGTGGTGTCTGGGACGAGGCATTGGGGGCGTGCGGGGAATGTGATTCTGTAGTCTGAGGTGAGAGCTGTTGAAGGTCAGGAATATGTACCGAAGGAGATTGTGAGTTATTTGAAGCTCCAGCATCACGAGGCGACGGGGGTGGCGAGTCGTCTGTCTGATTTGCGATTCTGAGGCCGCCGAGCGCCTGGGAGAGGTTCAAATCGCCTTCCATTATTTCTTATCTATACCAGTCCACGTCCCCTTCGAAACCAATTCGTGACGAGGGTGCTTTAAATTTGAAGGGATATAGACCCTGGCAGGAAGTGGGGGGGGGGGGGTGGGTTGGATTATATTATGGGAATTCGAATCGACGAAGTGTTGTGTCTAAATCAAGATGCATCCACGCTCAAGGTTAATGCAGGAGTATGACCGGGTCGCACCAGGAATAGATGGGGAGTTAACGACCGGCGGTTTGCGTAGAGCGTTGAAGACTGCAAGTTGGGATGATGCAGTGGTGAATAAAGACCGAGATGCGAGATCCTCACCCAGGGTTTCTTTTGTTTTTCTCTCGGTAATCTATGGGCGAGTGGGTGAGGGCCTGCCCGTACTTGTGTATGACTTGAAAGGACAGGGTCTCCGGGAAGGGCAGTGTGGGGGGTACTGTAGGTTGAAAAAGGTGGGAAAGCGAGCGGGAGATTAGGTTCGGAAGGAATGGGGTGGTTGATGCTCCGTGTCACGGTGTTGAAGGGAGATGGCCAAGGAAAAAAAAAGAAAAGAAAAGAAAAGAAGGAGAAAAAGAAAAAAGGGATTGGCTGTCGTGAGAACAATGTTGACGGGCGGTCGTGATGGTAATAGAATGACGGTGGTGAAAGACTTTGACAGAGAGAGAGGGAGAGGCTTGTTTTAGTGATGAAGCTAACAGGTGGTGGCAGTGCCGGTATGATAGTTGTGTGGTTGTGGGCCTCGTTCGAGTGGATGGTGGAGGGTAGCAGCGGTGGTGTTCACGGCCGTTGTTGACGAGGAAAGACAATACCTTACGGTAATATCTTCTCGTCCCGCCACTCCTGCTGCAGTCCGGCGGAGGAAAGGGGAGAGCAGTCTTCTTGCCCAGTTTTGCTTGATGGATTGCTCTGCTTCGATCTGCTCTGGCCTTCCATTCGGTTGGCTCTCAGAACGGGGGAAGGCCGTGCTGGGGGGGAAGCTCACAGCACAGCCCAAGGGAAATTCTAACTGGAGACCGAGACTGCCGGGATTCGCAGCAGGCAGCAAAGCGGAGGCCGGTTTATTTAGTGTGAAGAACGGATCAACTCCCCCCTTCTTCCCTCCCTCCAGCTCCCTTTCTCCTGTCACAGCAACAACCTCTTCAAACCGCAATGAGTGGACGGACGAAGGAGGCGAAGTTGAGAATGCGTCTCAACCCGGTCATCTTCCTGCCTAATTCCCGCTCAGAGCCCCAAATTGACATTAATTACAGCCGAAAAATGGTTGAGGTTGTCAATCCCATCTGTTGTTTTTTCTTTTTCCCTCTTTCTTTCCCCATTCTTCCCTCACACAGGAAGCCATGGTGGGATATGTATGCACTGCACGCAACCGCTGTATCGGCCGTCCTTGTGCTTGTGCTTTCGTCTCCCTATGGGCAAACCATTCAAAAATCCACATTTCATGCATTAAACACCACACTGGGGTTGTGCCCGTACTGTACCATACGGCAGCCAAGTCCTGCCAGACATTGAAGGAAAAACGGCTGAGAAGGGTTACAATAGAACAGGATGCTCGAGTACAGTGCCCTACTCGATTACCGGAGGTGACGACGAGATAGGCTATGCACTTCCGCATGGGTGATCGAGTTGCTCACGATACTGTACTTGCCTGCATTCCTCCCCCCCTCCACCTATCTCCGACGACGGGATGAACTCTCACTTCACTTACCCACACTCTCACACCCGCTTGGGTGGGGGGAGGCGACGCCCCAAGCATTCGCGCGTCGTGTGATATCCTTTTTCCCTGCGGGCGTACCCCGTGAAAAGGCACTGCCGGTGCTGTGCCTGTAGGGGCCCAAAAAGTTGATATTATGGTACCGTACAGTACTCGTACTGTACCGGTATCCGGATAGCACATTCCACCTCCTTATCACACATATTCCTCCGTCCGGGCGAGCGCCAGACAGACAAACCAACAAGCAACAGATCAGATCGACCATCGTGCCAGGTGCGGGGAATCAAAATATATATATATATATTTTGTTAAATCCTTTAATTGTTTATAGGGTACAATCTCTGTATACAACCAGTAGGTTACAACATAAAAACCCAAACACACAACAAACAAAAGAAAATTATAAAATAACCCAACAAACCAAATAACAAAATTCATCTAGGCGCTCAGGCCTTTCACCCCATCCTTTCTCAAACTCAACATATTAAGAAAGCAACTGTGACATTCTGGTAAAGGGTGTATCCCCTTTTAATGGAAAATTAACGTTATGTTTTGAAAACAACTTCAACAAATCATTCATGAAACTTATATCTTCTTCCTTGAAACCAAACACCGCCGAATTTGCACCAAAATCACATACCCTCTCGTCTAGTGTTCTACAAGTCTTCTTTATTACCAGGCATCTATCCATTACATGCCCCAGTGTGTCTTCTTCCAGTTCACATCTCCTGCATGTGCAGTCTTGCTCCCTTGTCTTCCAATCCCGCTGATCTGCGAGATAGCTCTTTCCTGCCTTGATCTGATGTATCCGTCCTGCTAGGAACTTCGGCTTGTTTATATATGTCCAGCAGGAGCGGTATGGTGGTTTCCACTTGTACCTCTCGGGGTACGGGCGTTCGCACCAAAGCTGACAAACTTGACTCCTGATACGATCTACTCCTGTCCAGTACTTCTTATAATTCGCATCTGAGGTCGTGTAGAAGGGATGCGGTTTGAGTGGGAGTACCCATCCTTGATAGACTACCCTTGCAATCGCAGCGTATCTATCTATTGGTAGGTACCGTTGTACTGAGATTGAGCTGCTTGAGTTCCAAGTCTTTGGTCGGGTTCCTCCAGGCTTTTCGAAGGCCTAGCGTCTTCCTGTTTCAATTCTAAACGGTAGTCTCATTGGGAATTCCCCCAGTATTAGGGCCACAGCATAGTTGTTTTCCGGGTCTGCTGTGGCAAACCTTATTGCCGCCATGGACTGGATCTGTAACGTGTTCGGGCTAGGCCCTAGTCATGTATCGGTACGATAGGAGCAGATGGCTTCGTGGTCAACACGAAACGAGCACTGCTTGCTAAAGGAGGCTTCGAACGGGGTGTAATAGGAGATCAAAGAAGTAACCGTTCAACCAAGTATATTTAAGAATACTATCTGTCGAAGTCTGCTGTTTC
>PYWC01000059.1:164900-185689 GCA_003182015.1 Tuber magnatum
TGTTTTATGTTTGGTTTCACAGTATCGGTTGATACTTGTATTGTTTCATGTGCTATCGGTTGATACACACATTGTTTTATATTTGCTTTACAGTATCGTTTGATACTTGTATCGTTTCGTGTGCTATAGGTTGATACACACAGTGTTTTATGTTTGGTTTTATAGTATCATTTGATACTTGTATTGTTTCGTGTGCTATCGGTTGATACACACAATGTTTTGCAATATCGCTCATACTAGAGATAAACGATATGCTGTATTTAAAGACTCCTGATTCCCGCCATGGAAACGGCAGACTTCAACACACAGTATTCTTAAATATACTTGGTTGAATGGTTACTTCTTTGATCTCCTATTACACCCCGTGCGAAGCCTCCTTTAGTAAGCAGCGCTCACTTCGTGTTGATCACGAAGCCATCTGCTCCTATCGTACCACTACGTGACTAGGGCCTGGCCCGAACACATTACACCTTAAGCCATAAAAACTGTGGTCTCACAGTGGGAATTGGAAAAAAGAAATCGACAAATCAGGAGATGTTAGTGGGAAATCTCGCGAAATACGACGCTCTCATAGGAATGCCATTCCTAAAAAGACATAATGCTCTTATCAGGTGTGGGGATACAGTAGTGGAATTTCCTGATGATAAACTACGTGTGCTATGCAAACCAACAAGCAGGAAATTCCAAGCCGCTGTCAGACACCACCACAACAACCTGGTTGGAAGAATACAAGCATGTATTCCCGGACAAGGTCCCTGCAATGCTACCCCCTGTGTATAAGATTAGCCACCACATTCGGCTAAAAGATCCAACCGACCTACGCAACCAACCAACATACTCGATCCCAGAAGCCTACAAGGAGAAACTCATGAACTGGATAAATGAGAAATTACCGGTTGCAGTTATTGTACGACAGGAAGTTCCCGGAGCGGCACCTATGTTTGTACAACACAAGTCAGATTGGAGAATCTGCCCCTTGGTAGACCTGAAAATCTGAAACGACAACACGATTATGGATGGGCCATCGATTCCAAACCAACAGCAGATCCTTAACCGAATAGGACAAGCGAACTTCAGGAGTAAGATTGATCTAAGTGATGCATACTTCCGAATACAAGTGGACAAAGACAACGTTAAGCTCAATCCATTTAAAACCCCTTTTAGAGGATTTGTCAGCAAATAATGCTACAAGGAGACATGAAGGCACCTGCAACCTTTATGCAGATAATGGAAGACCTCCAAAGCGAATTTCTACATCATTTTGTATGGGTATACATTGATGATATTCTCATATTCTCAGATATGTCAGAAGAATATGAGAAACACATACGCCAGGTATGTGATCGACTCAGAAAGGCAAAATTCTATGCAAGTAAGAAGAAATCAGTACTATTTGCAGATAAGCTGGAAGTACTAGGACACATAGTGGATAATGAGGGGATCCATGCCTCTCCCTAGAAAATATCAAGCATTGCAGGCTGGGAAACACCTCGTAACAAGAAGGAATTGCAATGCTTTCCAGGAATAGTGAACTATGTGGCTCAGTTCCTCCCACACCATGCTACCTTGACAGCACAGCTAACAGATCTGACGGGAAATATGAAGTTCGTATAGACGACCACCCATCAGACTGCATTAGAGATGGTAAAAAAGCCAATCATGGATCACAAAGTCATGCGACCAATAGACATACGAAGCAAGGAACCAATTTGGCGAATTACAGATGCCTCAGATTTAGGAATTGGAGCATGGGTGGGACAGGGACCCACATACAAGACAGCTCGACCAGCCACGTTACATAGCAGGAAGTTCACCAACACACAGATGAATTATGGAACTACTGATAAAGAGGCCTTAGCGATAGTGGAAGTACTTAATCAGTTCCACAATGTACTAATGGAAAATTCCTTTACAATAGTTACAGACCACTAACACTTAACACATCTACGAACAGCAAAGAACCCGAGCAGAAAGCAAGTTAGATGGCTAAGTGCCTTGGGAAAATACGACACAAAGATAGTCTACGCACCAGGAAGTACGAACTATTTAGCTGATGCGCTTTCCCAGATATATAAGGGAGGATCAGACTTGAATCCATTCTATGTCCATGATCATACAAAGGAAGCAAACGACATCTCAGATAACACAGTCTACAAGCAAGAATCAAACATGATGGAACCTAAAGGAGATATCTCCTCTACCTCCCCTCCTTACTCATACACTGAGTACCCTAACGAGGTTCCTGTACCCTCTGACAGCTCTTGCTCAATAACTGCAGGAAATGATTGGGGCGACCAGTGTACTCTGCGAAAAACGCCACCCGAAGAACTCCAACACAGCACGTTACACTACCACACTGTTATGTGGATTATTGCCCATATCATCAGACTGAGATCAAATTCACGAACAACTACCCTAGACGAACGAGCAACCCAACCCCTCACCCCCTTAGTGAAGAACCAAGCCCCCCAAGCACAGACATCGACCCGAGCCCTCCGGAGTCCTATGAAATCAATGACTGGGAATGGCAATAAATGGTTAGTGGAAGACCAGATAGTGCTGGGGAAGGGCTGTCCACCCTTGCCCAGCCTATGCCCAGGTCTTATACAATCCCGGCACTGCTAAACCCGAAAGCCCCAGCTTTCCATATACCACAACCGGATAGTCCACCACCAGTTGAACGAGGGGAACCAATAGAGAACATTACCTATAAGACAATAGCGGGATTCCGGATGCCAGGACCGGATAGCCCACCACCTATTAGGCGAGCAGAATGACTAGAAAGTCTAACAAATGAAATGATAGTTTCAGTTGTACCCCCAACAATGAGTGAATATCGACGAGGACTTTACGATGTCTTGAAAGACAACGAGGAGGAAGACCTACCTGAGAAAAGTAGAGGAAGCGAGATAGAAGTCAAACGCGACACCTTACAAACAGTCAATGAAATGATCGGAATGTTCCGAGCACATATGGTTGCAGCATACCAGAGAGAACCAACTTGGAAAAAGGTCAATGAGAATATGGACTCCACAGGAGATTTGTCCTCCTACAAAGTTGCAAACGGAATGCTGTACGCAAGAACCAGATATGGGGAAGACTGCCTGTATATCCCAAAAGGCCCCGCATACGGAAATACAACATTAAGGGAGTATGTCATTAGTGAAATCCACAACAAAGGCTACCACAGTGTTGAACGAAACTTACGGTACGCTACCGAGTACCTGTTTTGGCCTAAAATGCGAAAGGACTTCAGAGAGTATGTGGCCCAATGCCACACATGCCAGATAAATAAGGAGCCTACAAAATTACCAGAAGGAAAGGCTCAGACAATTATCCTGCCGTCTGAAATCTTCAAATCCGTAGCCATTGATTTTGCAGAACCCTTCTATAATTCGGGGGGATACGACACAATCCTAGTTGCGATGGATAGATTTTTGCGGTTCACGTGGCTCATACCTAGAACTAAGCAAGTAACAGCAATAGCAACCTGGGAACTTCTACGTAATAAAATATTCACACCCCATGGCTACCCAACATCTCTAGTAAGCGATGCTGACCCACGATTCAAGTCACATGTGTGGAGACAGCAGTATCGATCGCTAGGCATTGAGCATATCAAGACAGCACCAGGCCATCATGAAACGAATGGACAAGTCGAAAGGAAAATTCGAGAATTAAAGACAGCTCTTCAAAACCTAGTCAATGCAAGACAAAACAATTGGTTTGATGCCATACCAGAAATGGCAGCATACCTAAATGCAAGATGGTCAGAAACCCTCAGTATGTCACCATATAAAGCTGTTTTTGGAAAAAACTACCCGCTACTCCCCCTAGTGAATTTCAAGAACTCAGCAGTACCGGCCACCGACGAATTGCGGAACAGACACCAAGCAATCCAGAACACAGTATTTAATGCTATCAAGTTGGCGCGATTTAGAAGCACAAGAACGGCAGCAAAACGGTAGAGACACCATACACACATAGGGAAAGGTAACCGGTTATTGGTTTATGGAAGCCTTTTCGCCAGGGAATCGGGACGAAGCAAGAAACTGCAACCACGCTGGCGAGGACCATTCAAGATAATTGAATATGATGACTACACGCAAAATTACACGGTAGAAATGGACAGCAGAATGTACAGAAACCGGCAAGCAACATTCCATACATCTACCGTGAAACAATACCTCCCTAACGACAATACCACTTTTCCCGGAAGAAGTCACACAAAGCCGCCTTCAATCACGGTAAATGAAAAACCAGAATGGGAAGTGGAGGTTATAGGAGACCACAGGAAGCACTATGACCATGACCAGTTTCTGGTCAAATAGACGGAGTATCCAGAAACTAAAAACAGCTGGGAACCCCTCAAAGGATTAGAAAATATGATGGAACTAGTAAACCAATGGTGGGAGGACAATAAACTAGAAGACGGGCTACCCCCTACAATAAACCACATAACTATGGCATGGAGCCCAACCCTGCCAGAAATACAACACCTCCGCCCAGATACAGATGAAAAGATACAGGATGGATTTTGGTCGGCCCATTTTGAGAGCGATTTCGAAAGCAGCGAAGATGAAAATCAGGTTATAGAATATGAACCAGCATACCTAGCTCAGCTGGCTGAAGCTGAGTACTGGGAATAACAAGAAAAAGAAACACACCATCCAACAGCCTTACAATGTCAAACTATGAGCAAGTACCGTGGAGACTGCGCCATCAGCTAATGGAACTGTTGGTGAACCGTGATATTATCCCTAGACGATACCTTACACACCGATTATTCATACATATTTGCAACAAATGCCTAGATATAACAACCGAATCAACAGGAAGGATATGGGGCGAAACAGTGGCTGACATATTCCACTTTGGAAGTGGATGTTACCTGAGCACAGAAAAATGTGAGATAGGCATAGAGATGGAAGAAACCGAAATTAAGTACCACCCACCTTCCCCTGAACACCTAAGCGAGGCCGATATCTAAGCGAGGCCAACACCGAGATATAAATACCACCCACCAGTCCTCAAAACTTCTCCGAAGAGAAAAAACCAAGCCACAGGACCCCCAAACCGAAGAAAATCTTTACCATCTTACAAACCTTTACCCTGCTACAAACCTTGCCTTAACGGAGAATTGTCGACCTACGAAGAAATAAGCATCAAGGGATGACACATTATTGTGGATGGACTACTACGCAGTGGAACCATGCCACAGGAGGCATACTGGAAAATATTTTATGTCGACTACTGCGACGATTGCGGGTGGATCAATATCGAAACAGAGGACTGGCAAGACTGGACAGTCAGAAACTACATCGGCCTACCGCACTACAAAGAGTCAGGTTGCATTTTGCGCAAAGCACCCTGCCAGCAGTGTTTGGAGAAATGGTTGGAGGGGGCACAATGGATGTGGCAGGATGACATGGGATTGTTGCAGGATAGCGATAAGGATGAGGATGGGTCCTATGGGGACTTTCAGGAAAATAGTGGGTTTACCGACTATTAGGATTTTATTAGTTTATTTTATTTGGTGAAATTGTTATTTTATTTTGGGAGTGTAACTGGTATGGGTACTAGGTTGATACTTGTATTGTTTCGTATGGTATCGGTTGATACACACATTGTTTTATGTTTGGGTCTCACAGTATCGTTTGATACTTGTATTGTTTCATGTGCTATGGGTTGATACACACATTGTTTTATGTTTTGTTTCACAGTATCCTTTAATACTTGTATTGTTTCGTGTGCTATCGGTTGATACACACATTGTTTTATGTTTGGTTTTATAGTATCTTTTAATACTTGTATTGTTTCGTGTACTATCAGTTGATACACACAACGTTTTAGAATATCGCTCATACTGGAGATAAGCGATATGCTGTGTTTAAAGTCCGCTGATTCCCGCAGTGGAAACAGCAGACTTTGATGGACAGTATTCTTAATATACTTAGTTGAACGGTTACTTCTTTGATTTCCAATTACACACAGTTCAAAGACTCCTTTACTTAGCAGCGCTCGCTTCTTGTTGATCAAGAAGCCATCTGCTCCTATCGTACCGCTACGTGACTAGGGCCTGGCCCGAACACATTACATCCCCAGCACTAATTTCAGCCTCTTTTCTGAAGCCATCCTACATGGGGATAACCGCAGGAGCTGTATTAGGGTTGGTGGGGAAAAAATGTTCCATCACCAATCTATCTGTTTCCATCGGGGTTGGTCCTTTTCTGAGCACCTTCCCTCCTGCTTCTTGTTTTGTGAATTTGTTTGCTGTCCAAACATCATTTTTCTTGCATTTCTCCAGGAACAAGTTCCAGTGTTCCTTCTTCTTCTTCTTCAAGGCTTTTCTGTATATCTTCTCTGCTGTTACCACTTCTGTAACGTGTTCGGGCTAGGCCCTAGTCACGTGGTGGTATGATAGGAGCAGATGGCTTCTTGATCAACAAGAAGCGAGCGCTGCTTGCTAAAGGAGGCTTCGAACGGGGTGTAATAGAAGATCAAAGAAGTAACCGTTCAACCAAGTATATTAAGAATACTGTCAGCCAAAGTCTGCTATTTCCACCGCGGAAATCAGCGGTCTTTAAATACAGCATATCGCTTATTTCCAGTATGAATGATATTGCAAAACAATATTTGTATCAACCGATAGCACACGAAACAATACAAGTATCAGGCGATACTTTGAAATCAAACATAAAACAATGTGTGTATCAACCGATAGCACATGAAACAATACAAGTATCAAAGGATACTGTGAAACCAAACATAAAACAATGTGTGTATCAGCCGATAGCACACAAAACAATACCAGTATCAAGCGATACTGTGAAACCAAACATAAAACAACCTAGTACCCATACCGGTTACAGTACCGGTTACAACTTCCTGGTCACTAAGTCTATCCCTTGTCCTTAGTTGTCTGTTCCACAGTCATGTATATGCCTTTCTCAAATCCGTGAGTTCTTTGTCCCACCAGGGTTTTGACCACCTGGTTGGGTTCTTCATTGGCACGTTATTTTTAACTATTGCTGAGACCAGCCAAAAGTTGAAATCGCAACACTCTTTAGCCTCTCTTCCGTTTGCTGGTTCCCGAAATCTCGTGTGTCCTTGTAGTCCTCTTGCTCTGTCTGGCGCCGTGCAGGCCCTTAGTAGCAAACCTAAAGCTGGTAGAGTGCGTCCTTCTTCATTTGTCCACCTGATCTTCTTCCCGTCAGGTGCTGGCCGCACTAGTTGGAGCCGCCTACTAGCAAGTGTGGTGACAATGGCGATGTGGTCCGATCCTGTGCTATCCATGGTGTGGTCCCATGTTCGTACAAAGGGGTGTGCCAATCCGTTGACTAGCGTGTGGTCTATAACTGATGGTCTGTGTCCTTCCGTATCCGGGAATCTGGTGTATATGCCCCAAAATATATATATATAATATTATATATTATATACAACGCGGCAAGTACTAGTACAGTACTCTCACACCAAGCGAGATATTCACAAATAGGCGCTGTTCCCTCCATACCCCACGGTACCGTAAAGTGGTCTCACTCCTTCACTGTAAACCCAAAGCCCAGCAGATAAATAACATGTAACATATCATTTATCTATGCGGTGCAAAATACTGTCTCACACCAAATCTCCATAACACAGTAGCTTACGGTACTGTACCGTAATCGGTCCGTCCGAATCTTTGTGCCACCATGCCCACTCGTAACTCTTTTTCCCACTTCTCCTCACCCCACTCACTTCTTCATCTCACCCCCGTCCGTCCTCGCCATAACAAATTGGATAGCTTATTATTAATATTATTATTGTGGCGTGCTAATCTCTCTCTGGGTAGTTTCGCGAAGGGGAAAAAAAAAAAAACTGGTGGCTCGCTTCTCAGGTATGATACCGGTACTTGGTATGATACTACAAGTACTCGAGTACTGAGTACACTTGCAGAATGATTGGCCGGGAATAGCCCCACTCTCACGGTGCTTACGAGTTAATCTTGGCGGGCGGATAGGATAGGGTACAGTACCGGTAGGGGAGAGTGAGATGTTGTGCCATACTCGTACTCGAGCGAGTACGGTAGAGGTGCTCAGGGTGACGAGAGACTTGTTCAGCGCTCAACTGAATGGAGGAACGAATGCAAAGAATGCCGCATCGTATCATATACGACTTTGTTTTCCCCTCATTGTCATTACCAAGATGCCGGTGGTTCGTTCCACTACATCTCGTTCGCTGCGTGCCGTAAGCACCGTGCGGCAGCATTCACCAGTATTAATAGACTGCGGTTCCACACTGGTACGGTATCGTACTTCCACTACCACCACCACCACCACCACCTGCTCCTCCTCTTCCTCCTCTCGAGGGGGGGGTTAACAAACCCCCTCCCAACTTCAACCGACCCAGCAATCCGGTCCGGCGACCATCCATCCCGCCGTCAGACATGGAGATCCCCATACATCCCATTCGTCCCATCCCAACCCCACACACAACAGCGCGCTGACCAAACAAATGTCGGCCACCGTGGATTGCAAGTACGGTATTCATCGGCGTCGCAATTGCCTGATCGACTAATCGGACAATCAAGGGATTGGACGGAATTGGCACCCGGGACGGGATGTTCCGCGGGAAGGAGATTATGTGGAAATTTGTAGATGTTTTTTGTTTGGCATTCAGGGTTGGAAATGACTTTTCTCATGGGAACGCATCCCGCGGTAAGTTGGCCTTTCTCAATTCTCGATTCTACCATGAAACGAGGAGGGCCAATGTGTTGAGAATCGTACTATAACTCTATGATCGATCGGCCAATCGTATCCATCTCCGTCTCCGTCTCCGTCTCCTCGAAACCTTTCGAATCCGAGCCGAGAGAGGAGGGGGGAGGGTTACGGGAACTTGTGTCTACGAGTCAAGAATAGGCACCCGGCTATGATACTACGAGTACAGTACAAGAAGTGTGCTTGCTCATCATATTTTGGATCCCGAAGTTCCAAGCGGGCAGGATACACCAGATGAGAGCGAATAAAAGCTATCTGAATGCTCAGACAGACTGGTCGAATCAGGACTGGGATCTGGGGTGTGGGCGTTGTCGGGGGGCACCTGAGGATTTACAGCACGTTGTTCGATGCCCCGCCTTGGCAGGGGAGAGAAATGGAAAAGAAGAAGAGACCTTCAATGTCGCGCCTGACTCAGTTTTGTGGAAGAGTGGGAAGAGGAGTATGAGCCTCATGAGGGGATTTGCCCAATATGTGATGCGGAATAGGATTAATTTCCCGGGGAAGATGGGGGTTTTTCCTTTTACGAGAGAAGCCAATTTGGCATCATGATGTTAATGAATGTTTTCATTTGTGAAATGATTGAGTTGATAGTTTTATCGTTTATTTGTTATGTATTTGGGGGTTGAAGTTTCTTTTGTTATTTGGGTTTTTAGGCCATACTTTAGGGTACTTGCCATGGATTTTCTTATAGCTAGGCTATGAATAAACCGCGGATTTAACAAAAAAAAAAAAAATCATCATATTTTGGAGGATTCAGGATTTGCGAGTCGGTTCACTGCCGGTAGATTTCGGCATCGGACGTGCCAAGGCCACCCATCATCCGAGCACTCGCGGTCATATCATAATATACTCGAGTACAGTATGATACCATAACAAGAATGCCCAGATTCCAGATCCCTAGGGACCAACTTACAGGAAGGAAGGAAAATTCCTCCATTCCCTCCCCAAAGGTGCACTTTAATTTTTTTCTGCACCATCAACCAAACCGACCACACCTTACGAGTACCCTACCTAACCGGTGCCGGTACGAGACAGTAACTCACCCACACACACACACACACACACAGGCGGACAGAATCGACCGGCCACTTGTCCATAATCGATCAATCTCGATTACAATAGATCTGCCCGCTTTTTTTTCCCTTCCCTTCCCTTCCTTGACCCCCCTTTTTCCCATACGACGGCACAGAGCACATTGCACGCCCACTCGATCCGACGCAGCCGGCTGTACGTAACTAAGGCGATACAGCGTACCGCACAACTTATCAGCACAACTTATCAGACGTAGCCGACTTGTACTAGTACCGGTATCCTGTCGTTGGAGCGCGATGATTTATTTACTCTGGGTTTCTATATTTAGAAACTTGTCCTACTGTCGCCTTGTGTGCTGGGTAAGGCTAACCTACGATGCTTGTACCGTGGGGGAATTCGGGGTGGTTTTAATCACTTTCGTCAAAAGTGATATATGGTGCAGTACGTGTAGAGTGTTCCGCCGGAACGGGGGATGGCTGGCTGGTACAAGTAATTATGGTGGGGGGGTAAACCTCGATCGGATCGGGCGAGAGTCGTTGTGCCTGATGATTTACGGGGTCGAAAAGGGGAGAAGGGGAAGTACCGTATGGTATGGCACTGTACTGGTACTGTACTCGTACTGTATGATGTTATTGACTACACTATATACACTTCTGTATAATGCAAGTGTGATTGGTACAGTATCATACTTTAATGGGGTATCGCGAGTTGAAGGATGATAAAAACCATGCGGTAAGATGGGTTGGGTGGTTCCTCTGGCTTGGGATAAAAAGTTGTGGTGGAAGTACTAATACACTACTGTACTGTATTCCACGGTATTTCGAGGACTCACACTTTCCATTCATACTGTACTGTACCGTGCTAGTATCATGCATCGAAAGCGGCAGGTTACCGGTATGCTCGATACTGTAGGTTTGTCGTCACAATAAGCCTTACCATCCCGCGCGTCCTTTGGCGGAAAAGGGGGATGGCGTTTGTGGATGGATGGATGGATAGATGTTGGGTTGCGGTATGATAAAACATGGATGCGCTCGAGATGTCGGTGTCATGTTTCGACGCCTACCGTATCATACCAGTCGGGGAGTATCGGGGAGGGGCGACGTTTCTCTGATGCACAGACCAGTTATGACATGATACTATACCTTGGGCTATTATTAGAGTCTATTATAAATATGAGGGTGGGGTTTAAGTTTGGGGTATCACGATATTGCTTAATGAATACCGAGGTATGGTATGATAATATTATGATATGATATACAGTAGTTACCGTTTTTTGGTGACCGTCGTGTTGGAGCCATGGGAGTGGAGTTGATCGTATCATACACTAACTTACCGGTACGGTATTATATTATAATCCGATAATATGATATAATTTCTGGCGGTGAAAGGGGAGGAAAAAAAAAGGAAGGAGGGAAAGAAAAGGGTCTTTCAGGCGTTTCAAATATTTGTACCATAATATTATTACTATGATAATATTATTATTATTATAATATGCATAATGCTCATGAGATATCACTCGAAACACCCGTATTCTATCGTCACGGGCTTTTGAATCCCCATTTCTTTGACCCAGGAGGGAAGGAGGCGAGGGATCGGGGCTTGGGTTGAAAGGACTGACGTTCCAGCTTACGACGTCGACACGCCCGTCATTTCCCACCCCGTCACATCCTCCTTCCTCACCCACCACCTCCATCGACTCTTCGCCCCCATCACCACCACCATCACCATCGGAATCGACCCCTACCGGGGTTTAATATATACTCACCATCGACAAACACACCCACAGCCACAATGTCAGCAATAATCCGCCTCCGCCCGAACCGTATCGTCCTAACGTCGGACGAGGTCCGCAGTCTGCATCCCCGTAGCGCAAACGTCGGCGGTAGCGCCTCCACGCCATCCCCGGCCGCGATACTAGCCTGGGACCACAACATCACACGGCGGCGTGCCCGAGCGAGGGCCTCTCGCAGGTACTGTGCCGAGGCGCTAGACTTGTACGCACCGGAATTGGAGGAGGGCAGTGATGGGAGTGTGAAGATCCTTGAGGATGAGGATGTGAGGGGGGGATGGAGCCGTGTTGGGGGAGGAGAAGGAGACGGTAGGGATGGGGTGGCATTGGAGGGGAGTGGAGATGCTTTGATTTTGCCGCTTGCGGATGTTGGCGTGGGAGGAATGCAGGTGGAGGAGGGGGGAGGCGTTCAGCTTACCGATTCGGACGGTGAAAATGCTAGTGCTAGCGCGGGTGATGGCGGCAGCAGTGATCCTGCCTTTTCCACCCTGGGCGCAGGAGGGGTAGACGACGTATCCCGTGATTTTATTGACATAGCATACCTCGCAGACATCGACTTTGATCCGCCAGATTCTCCGCCGCCTAGTCCTCCAACCACAGAGGCGTACCTGGACGGNTTTTTTTTGCAAAGGCCCCTGGAATAAGGGAGAACACGCTTCACACGCTCTTGCGGTCAGTCACGCTGTCACTCACTCATCCATACGGTTGCATAAATTATTATTTTGCGTTACTGGTTGTTTGCGAGTATCGAGGCGGAGCAGGACACGCACCGCCGCCAACGCTCGAATTGATCTTGTGTATGATACCAGTACGGGTACCACTACCGTAGAGCTGTCGCTTACCCCAGCGCGAAACCATCCCAGGGTGCCAAGTTGTTGAGGGTGACGCCGTGACCTCCTGTGACTCGCACATGAGGCGGTTGAGGGGGAAAGGTTGGCAAGGTATAGGGATAGAAGTAGTTCTGGAGAGGGTGCCCACTTGCGCAGGTCCGGAACTGCAGCCGGGGGATTCGATGGGGATGATGAGAAGAGCGATAGTGATAATGACGAGAGTTCGGAAGGTCACGACGATGATGGCGCTAGCTCTATCGGCGAAGGGGTGGGCGAGAAGGGAATTGGGGATGTGGGCACTGGCACTCAGACCGAGAAGGTGGAGGAAGGGGAGCCTCCTGTGTCTTCCTCTAGGAAAAGGGAAAAGGCCGCTGCTACTACTACTGCTAAAAGTTTCAGGTAGTCTGTGCGAAAGTGTTTTGCGGTGGGCCATTGATTGGTTGATTGATTGATTGATTGATTGCGCCGACATTATCATTACTCTTCTGGAGTTGCATTGCCTTGACTTTGGTTTAATTCTTGCGATAGGTAACTTGCTTTTCTTTTCTTTACTTTTGCCATGACTGAGGCAGAATCCTGCCAATTGCTTGCTTTTGCTCTGCTTTACTCCACTTATCGACTTGCTTAAAAATTAGCAAATCGGGGGGGGGCAGCCTATCCGTAATGAGGACTCTCCTTTCTACTTCTCTTCACCTATTGCATGCGGTTTTATCCGCGGCAATTTGATTTCTTCTTTTTCCTGATGCTTCTATGTAGCGAGGAGAGGGGGAGAGAGAGAACTCCGGGAGCCAGTACACGAGCTATGATACTCGATTAATGAATTAATATCGTATCATAACATGGCTAACCTGCTCACAAGGTTATAACTCATGTACAAGCACAAACTGAAAACAAACTCGAGTGATCATCCATGTCCTAAACGAAAACTCCACGAGCGATGCATGAATAAAATTCCGTCCAAAGCTCACACACTCCAATCAAATCAAATCTAAACATAAGTGTGAACCGCACCATATCATATGGAATATCGTTACACGGAAATTCAAATCAACCGGTCAATCAAACGACAGCACAGTGCATTGAACGCACACAGGGAAAACAGCCACATCACGCCTGCAAAAAAGGAGAGGGAAAAACCGCAAAACAACAGACTCCTGGAAAGGGGAAAAAAAGAAAGGAAAGGAAAAGAAATCACCTGCCCGCCCGGCCAGCAGATTAACAAACATTCCAAACTAAATTCCGCAGGACAACCAACCAGCTAACCAACCATATCGCTCCATTTGTGTCTCCAATGGCTTCACATGAAATGATATCTATCTTATACATGACTAAAGGTGAAGGGCTTGATAGGGGAGGAGGGGGGGGGAGAAGGGGAAGGAGAGGAAGCAGGAAACCACAAGGAAGGAAGAAGTAACGGGAGGGCGCGTTCCTTATTTCAAGGGGGGGAGGAAAGGAAAGCGTGGCCTTCGGCCTGCCTAGTGACAGCTCTCTTCTTCAACTTCTCCTTCGCAACTTCTACTGTGGTTCCAACGTTCACGTCCGTCCCCTCGACCCAGACCTTTCCGTCAGCATCCACCTCAGTGTTTTCACTCTTTTCCTTCTCCTTCTTGACCGGCTTGTCCTTCTTTGTAAACCTTGAGCTGACGGTCTGGATCATGCGGCCGAACCAGTAATAGTTTAGCAGGTTCAGGGTGATGTTTGAACCGAGGTAGGCCATGATGAGCCAGAATGGGATATTCTTTCCAGCGAACGGGTGGGTGACGATTTCATCAGTTTCGAGAGGGTCCGGATGGATAAGATCATCGTCCAATGAGAGCAGGACTAGTGGGGGGTTTTTGTAGAGGGTGAGGAGGTCACCAAAGACTAATACCGAATTCCAGGTTCCCCAGATGACACGGCAGCAGAAGAAGCTGATTAAAAGGAAGAAACCGTTGACCAGTTGGCGATATGACCCGGTCTTTCCTGTTTTATCGCAGAACCTAATTAATTGCTTAGCATTTAACAAGCGCGGGGGGGTAGCTGGAAGCTCGGAGGTGAGGTGTTACCAGTGAATATTGAGAAATGGACTAGAGATCTCAAATAGCACAAATACGGATGCCCAGTAATTGACGAAAGGTCTCTGGACTCGCGCAAGAATAGGGCGTTAGCTAAAAATCCTTGCGCCATCATTAAGCGAAGAGAGACAGAAAAGCGAATACGCACAAAACCCAGGCTGAAGACGATCACGGCGCTGGCGGCATGTGCCAGAAACCCGAGCCCAAAGATGTCCAAATGCCATGCACTTATAACTAGGTCCCAAATAAAGTACCCTTCCGCGTAGGCTTGAACGGCGCCCTGGATACGACTGTATCCGAAGGTTCGTTTCAACATAGCGTCCTCATCCTTGCTCCACGCATCTCGCTCTGGATCATTGCAGGCGGCCCATATCGCCAAAGCACAGATGAAGCTGCTCTGAAAAAAGGAAACAATATGCACATCCCAGTTGACCCTTGTCCGTTTGTCGAAGTTGCGGTAGGTTTTTGGTAGGATGATGGTGGAAAGTATCGGCGAGACAACAAAAAAGATAAAGTGGTAGAGTAGGAATGCGAATATCACTTGGTGGATGTGAAGCGGGAGTGAGTGTAGACCGATCTTGGTGGCATAGGGTTCCACCAGCTGGGTCAGAACTGGCGGGCAAGTAGCGAATAGAATCGATGAAGCCATGTTGGGGGCTCAACTTTAAGCTTTCGCCAGGGTCGTCCGGATGGGGGGCTCAAGGGTGAAATTATGACGACAGGCTTGAACGATGATGGATGCGGGATAACCCTATAAACTAACGAATCTCGGCCTGCTCGGGGGAAGGAATGTGGGATAAGGATGTGAGTAGTAGTGTAATGGGTCGGGGGCTTGAGGGCTGAGGTGGTGATGAAGGAGGAGAAGGGGAAGAAGAGAAGGAAGGAGGGAAAGAAAAGCAAAACAGAGAGCCAGCTAGGCTACCGTAAATGGCTGTCAGAAATAAGGTACAAGTAATCCACTCCGGAGCCCGGGGGCCTTGGGGCCAGCAAAGAAGGAGATGGATGGGTGGAAAGGGGTTTTTTTTTTTGCAAAGGCCCCTGGAATAAGGGAGAACACGCTTCACACGCTCTTGCGGTCAGTCACGCTGTCACTCACTCATCCATACGGTTGCATAAATTATTATTTTGCGTTACTGGTTGTTTGCGAGTATCGAGGCGGAGCAGGACACGCACCGCCGCCAACGCTCGAATTGATCTTGTGTATGATACCAGTACGGGTACCACTACCGTAGAGCTGTCGCTTACCCCAGCGCGAAACCATCCCAGGGTGCCAAGTTGTTGAGGGTGACGCCGTGACCTCCTGTGACTCGCTGACAAAGATATCATGTCACGTGACACTTTCGATTCTTGGCGTTTGCTGGATGGGTCCCGGTAGTATCATATGATATCAATCCATCTCGTGAAATCACCAAAGATCACTCGTTTTTTTCTGGGGAGAAAAAAATTTCGTGGCCCGGACAAAGACGTCGCAAGCTTTGAGGAAGGCCCCATGTTTTCCGCCCTTTGACCTCGGATTGTGTCCCTGCTCTTTTTGTTCCTTGTGCTCGCCCCCTCCGATCGTTGTCGTGCCTTTATCATTCCTCCTTCCTTCCTCTCCATTCGTCCCTTCCTCACCCATCCATCATCTAGCAACCACCTTCCACCATCTTACCGCGATTTATACAGTTTTAAAGGATATTCGGTCCCCGCCCGCTCCGGCTATTCAAAATGACTGAACCAGTCCAGGGCAGCGATGGTAAATTCTATGACTTGACCCTGGATCCCGATACGGATGACAATACCCTCTCTTTCATTGTCAAGCCATTGGATCTGCCCCCGACGGTGTCCGCTCATCAAGGACCCTCCGGCGATACTGCCGCTATTTCCGAGCCGGTGGATCACCCTATGATGGAATCTATCCATAGGAAAGCCTTCAATGATACTGCTGGTGATACTCATCGCAAGACTTTTGATGAGTTTGGTCTGTGGGTTTACATTTCTCATTTCATTCCTTCCTATTTGCCCTACTGCCTCTCACCCCACTAATTTTTAACCTCCCGCCGTATCATACCAATTAGCTCGGTTCAATTAACTAATTTTTTCTTCCTTTTTTTCTCCTGTGCTCTACAGTCCTGAGGCTCTTTTGAGAGCACTAGCCTTGTTGAACTTTAGATGGCCTTCCAGGATCCAGGCACGGGCGATCCCAATTCTCTTGGAGGACCCTCCGAGAAACCTGCTGGGGCAATCTCAGTCCGGGACCGGGAAGACTGCGGCGTTCGTTATCACCATGCTCACTCGTGTCGATTTGACCAAGGGTTCTACTCAAGGACTTGTCCTCGCCCCTACTCGTGAACTCGCCCGGCAAATAATGGATGTTATCCAGGGGCTCGGCCAGTATATGGGTGTCAAAACGCAATTCGCTATCCCGGCTCTGTTCGCGAAAGGAAGGGATTTCGACGCCCACATCGTCGTAGGAACTCCTGGAACTGCTTTGGACTGTGTGAGAAGAGGGCTGTTGAACCTCGATCATCTCAAGATGTTGGTTATCGATGAGGCGGACAACATGCTCGACCTACAAGGGTTAGGTGAACAGTGTATTCGTATCAAATCGTAGGTATCTGGATTTCTCTCTTTGTTTCTAACGTTAACCTGGTTAGTACCATACGCCATACCGTCCAAATCTTGCTCTGGAGCGCTACCTTCCCTCAAAGGATTGTTGAATTTAGCAAAAGATACGCACCAGATTGCCTTACCATGACCCTTGAGCATCATGAGTTGACTGTTGCCGGAATTAAGCAAATGTACATGGACTGCCTAAACGTTGAGGCTAAATTTGGCGTTCTGGTACAACTATACCATGTTCTAACCATCGGATCATCGATTATATTTGTGCATGTTAGAAACCCCCAGAAACGAACCGGCTTGGATAGAGTGCTAATCTTTACTAGCGGCGCGATGAGGCAACACGTATCGCGGAACGCATGACTTTAGAAGGGCATAAAATATCTGTCCTTCATTCTGCCCTTGAAAATGGCGGAGCTGGGCGTGATAAGGTTATCGACGACTTCCGCTCTGGCCGTACAAAGGTTTTGATTACGACCAATGTTCTAGCCCGGGGGATCGATGTTTCCACCGTCTCTATGGTCGTCAACTATGATCTCCCCATGGACAAGGATAGGAGGATTGATTTTCCGACTTACCTTCATAGAATTGGCCGCACCGGAAGGTTCGGGCGGATTGGTGTCAGCATTAGCTTTGTGCATGATACAACTAGCTGGATGCAGCTCATGCAAGTATCAGAACATTTCGGTGTCTCGATTTCTAAGGTTCCTACTGGCGATGTCGAGGTTGGCTCACGTTTTGCTCGCGGTGATATTTTCAAGGCGTATACTAATTTACGGCGAAAAACAGGAAGTTGAGAGAATTGTGAATTCAATCCTTAAGCATAACCAAGGCATGCTTCCCGCCGTCACCAAGGAGGATAGTATACATGCACGTCCGGGGGGGCATGTACGCATTTGAAATACCCGTGGCTGTTGTTAGGGAGATTACAGATAGTAGCTGGGTCGCTTGGATTCTCTTTTTCAAACCCATTTCATTCAGGTCTTGTCATTTTCTTGGGCTTGCACGGGATATGCTGCGGTGGTGTTTTGATTGCGATGAGGTGATCGAGATGGTTTGTCTTTCGTAGAGTGCTGGTAGGTGGTATTAGTACTATCAACAGGTCTTACCATATGTTCTACTAGATCTAGCGATGGCGTATTCGCATTATCGTGACCTATTTCGTACACTTGGGAAAGCACTTCTCCTTACGCGGGTACCCCTCCTTCAAGATTCTATTGACCGGTTCCCAAATGGGAACAACTGGAAGCACCAGCCCATGATCATACACATCAAACCTGGGAAGCTTAACTCCTACCTCCCTGAGCGGCCCAAATGCGAATAATGGGCAAAGCCTCTCGAGTGCGCATCCGGACCGGAGATCGTGATCTTCAGGGGATCTCTGGGGAGGTGGCACTTGAACCCGCTGATGTTCGCCAATACCAAATTCTCGGCAACTTCAAAGGATATCATAACACGTTCTTGCTGTGGAAGGACTTGTGCTGCTAGCCCAAGGTATGGAGGTTCAAGGGGCTCTCGCAAAGCGCATGTGCGAGGTTTAGACGTTCCGGGAGTGTGGTGCGTTTCCGCTCTTTGAGGGCGCACGCGCGGTGCAGGGCTATATGGGGGTGTCCTATTGCCGGAAGGGGGGGGGGGGAGGGACGGATTAGCGCCGGGGAGGTGGAAGTACTGATGCACAGTAACTCTGGCTTTTGCGGTCCAAGCTGAGGTGACTTGCTCACTTCGGGGCCAGGGAGGGGGTTTCCAGCCTCGAGGGGCGGAGTGGGAGAGTGCAGTTTGTATTCTAGGAGGTGTGGGTTGAGGTTGATTTTACTCTGGTGTGTGGGTATGATATGGCATTATACTGTAATATCCCGGCGGGGGGGGTTGTGTGTGTGTATGTCTGGAAGTGGTTCTCGGGGTATGATATCGCTTGCCTTCTTGGAGACTTTGTCGGCCACGAATTCTCCCGGTGACCTCCCATGTTTCGACTCAATACTGGCCCCTCTCGCAATATCCCCAACTTCTGAATCTGAAACTCTGCCGCATACCGTACCTCAATCCCGCGTACCCCCCCACCCTTTCCCACCCGCAACACCGGCAACGAGAGCTAACTCCTCCTACGATATCATACGTCGCCCTCACTACCCTTCGATACCACCACCCCCAGACCTGACGCGAAGACCTCCACCTTGCCAATGACACGACAAACCCCTTAGCGTGCCATCCCAATACCTAGAGTTGGAGGTGTATGTCCCCTGATCTGACTCTCCACGTTCTCCTTGTCAGGACCGGGCCCTACTGCGGGAGCTGATTCGCAGTGAGGAAGGGATCGCGGCGAGATCCTCGGCGCCGACCTTGCAGGGGTTGAAAATCTGTTCTGCTCCAGTGATGGCTGCTCGCATGTCTGTTAGGGGGCTGTAAGTTGAAGTGGGGAGCGTTAGTGATTGGAAAGGTGGAAGTGGGTGGTTTGCTTGGAACTGGGAAGGGATTGTTCTATCATGGGTAACATGGATACTGTACTGTATTATATTCGAGTACGGGACTGATTCGAATGGGAGCATTGCCTGTTGGGTCCCGGGGATTTGCGGCGGGGGAAGTGAGGCGGGTTAGGCCAAGGGGAGTGTTCTCCAGAGGGTTTGAGTGGCGCTTGCTACTTCCATTTTGTAGGGTAGCTTAGGGTGGAGAGAGAGTATGGTATCATAATATTATTATGATATTATGGAGTGGAATGTGGTCTGAAGTAAAAGTATCATACAATGGTTTCTACTCTTACCGTATGATACCCCATCGCTCTAGGGGATGCTCCAAGAATTGCCCCTCCGAGAGCAGGTGCTGGGGGAATACTCCACCCACCCGTCCATCATCATCATACGGTATCCCCGTAGCGTGTAGGGCAGTGCCAGACCACGTTGTAAATAACAAGCAAGGCCCACCACATACACACTTACATACAATATCATAATATTATCATACCTCCCCACCTTACCATATCCGGCCATCCCTCCCACCCCGTGTCAATGATCAACCACCCAGCTTTTTTTTTTCGGAACCGCCGTGGCGCCATGAAAAATTCCGGGGTGAAGTGTGACACGCTATTCCTTCGTAGGTTCGTTCGAGCGCTGTGATATCATATCACACCCCTTCCACTCTAGGCTTTGGATCATCCGGGCTAACGGGGGGGGGGTGGAGTATGATAATTGATTGGGTCGGGCTGATATATCATAATATAGTTCAAGAATGGAAGAGTGCGTACTATGTGGCACAGTAAAATGCAATGGTGGCTGTGCAAAAAAAGTGCTAAGCCTGTCAGTGATAGACTATGAATAACTAAAATTTCACATTATTACTCTATTAATACATACTAAAAGCAAGAATTTTAAGTTCAATATTGATTGAATGGAAACTCACCCTGAATAACTTCTTCCTGCTCAATTACCATCTCTGATGGGCATAACAATTCACTAGAAGTGAAACCAGCTACACCTTTTTTAGGCCGACCTCTGAGATGACCAGCATTTTAGCAGTGGCGTGTGCATTTTTTGATTCCAGCCATGTTGGCTTTGGTGATGTTTGTTGTAGTATAGTATGTGTTGTGCTGCTCAAAATCTGTTCCTTTCTCTCTATTTTTACATTATTGTACCTTCAGATAACCAGATTAGTCATCTTTTGATGTTGCATTTCCATGCCAAGACCATGAATCTACACCAAAATCTTGAGCTTTTTAAATTAGTATACCAATTCTACT
>PYWC01000059.1:194373-237410 GCA_003182015.1 Tuber magnatum
GAGGATGTCAATGCCGGCATCGGGGTTGTCGCGGTTGTTGGTCTTGGAGAAGGCCATGAGGGAGTTTTTCAGCATGTTTTCGCTCTCCCGGGTTTTGCGTTGCCAGGACTGCATGGTGCGGGACATGTGGTCTATTGTTTGGCGGAGACCCTTGTTTTCCAGTTGGAGTTCCTCTTTGGTTTTTGTGTGGCCCGTGAGGCCGGGGTCCCTTTGATTCTGGCCTTGGGGAGGTGGGGGGGATAGGGCTCGGGAGGAGAGGTCTCGGGAGAGGGATTCGAAATCGTCTATTGGGGAGTTTTGGTTGGTTGGTGAGGCGTCGCGACGGACGACGCCCGCGTAGGATAGTGTGCCACCGGATACTGGGACCATGTAGAAACTTTCTCCCCCGTTGGGGTCGTTGGGTGGCCAGCCTTTTTCAAGGCCTCGGCCACGACCGTGCTTTTCCACCCAGCTCTTTGGGAGGACGTTCCTGCGGGCTTCGCGGTCTTTTTCTTCGTCTCGCTCGTCGCCATTTAGTAGTGGTAGACTAGCGAAGGCTAGGGATGTAGCGAACGGGCTGCCAACCCGTGAGATGAATGTGTTTAGCGAAGAGTAGAAAATGCTGAAACCTTCCTCGGGGTCCTTTCGCTTGGGTTCGTCCGGGGGTAGGATGGTCAGTGGGCTGGTTGTTGGTTTCGCCGGTACGTCTATCGCCGGCGGTCGATCGCCCGTACGCCGCCGACTTGGCGACTGCGAGGATGTGCCGGGAACCCTGGCCGAACCGGGGAGTTGTATCCCACGAGCAGACGCCAAATTCGTTGCTAGTGACGACGCAGACTTCTGTAACCTCGGCGGGTAGGGCGCACCACTGGTATTCGCGAACGGTAACGAGGGTGGGGGGGTGGGTGTATCCTTCGACAAATTTTTTTCCCCGCCCTTCGACGGCTCGGTGGTAGTGCCCGAGCCCCCCGTTCCAACAGCAGTATCAAGCCCACCCTGGTTCTCCTGGTCTTTACCCTTTTGTGACGGTTGCTCGGCGTCCCGTCGGAGTTGGGCTTCCCATCGTTCATGCTCTTTAGTTAGCAGCTCGAGGGTGCGTAAGGCTTCGGGGTCTTTAGTTAGCTTTGCGGCAGCTGTAAACGAGGTCGCCGCCAGAGCGTGGGAGCTTGCGGCTGCGAGGAGAGTGGCGGAGGGGTAAGGGGGTTGGGCTGAGGAGAGGATATTTGAGGCCTGGCAAGCGTGCAAGTGGGCCTAGGTTTTGGTATGTCAGTGTTTACTTTGGTTGGAAACAGAGTGGTAGTGGGGGGAGCTATAGGGTAGGTATGTTACTAGAGCTAGAGGCGAATCCTCCATGATGGGTTTAAACTGCGGGGGATGGCGGACGGGTGCGGGGTTGGGGTAGAGTTTCAGAAGGGTCTGCTACTGTTGTTATGAAGTTGAATTGGCGTGGAGGTAACGAGGGGGATGGGGAGAGATGGAGGTGTTCACTTGATGAGCTTTATTTTGAGTTGAGGCTGGTGTTACATTTAATGTGTGGCTTTGAGGCGTTAGACTAGCGCGGGGTGCTGCTGCGGCGGAACTTCAACCCCTGGACGGACAGGGTAACCGATGGCAACCTTATCATGATAGCTTGTTTCATCCAAACTCATGAACCCAGACAGCCCACCATCGCGCACTTTATCGTCTTGCACAGAATCTGATTGTTTGTAATTCTGCGGTACATTTTGGGTTGTCTGAACATGACTAACTCATACAAGGAACGTCATGAGATTGCAAAAAAAGATAGTCGCGAAAGATAGTCATTAGGAACCCGATATCATACCATCAGACCATTATTATTATTATTATTTTCAGAAATGAGAGGACAGGGAGGAGTATTTATTTGCGGTCCGGCTGCTTCAGCCACTTACCCAAGCCGAGCCCATCGAGCAGCTTGGCGAGTCCAAGACCGCCAAGAAAGTTCCTGACAATACCGCCCAAGCCAAGGACATCCAACTAAAACAGTTCCCGCGGTTGGTCTTCTGCCACCACCGCCACAGACAAAGCACAGAAACGGCACAGAAGTGTGGATGTTGCACACCAAGTTTCCGAGAAGAGTCAAGACGCCACTCAGCAGCAATCCGACGGCAGAAATGATCTGGAACAAAGGATCTCCAAGAAGGTCCAGGAGAGGACCCAGATTTTTCTTTGCGTGCGGCATGGCCTTGATCTTGTCTTTAACTTAGCGTTTTGGATCGTCTTTGTGACGTTTCCGGTCAACTATAGCGCAAGATGGGTTAGCTTTCTGGTTTGTTGAAAGGGCGGGGCGGGAGGGGAAAGGGGAGGATGAATACCTCCGAAAGACCTTGAGCAAGGTGCTGCTCCTCTGGCGAAGCCTCGCTATCGGCAGCTTTGTACTGTGCGCTGCGGGAAACCTTTCCATCGGGATCAAGGGCCTTGATAGCCCCATGGGTCTCCTGTAGAACTCCGGTCGCCTGTTCGATAAGCGGCTTGAGCTGGTCGACTAGCTTTTCCTCGTCGAGGTCTTCCTTCTTGGTGTTGTTTGCTTTGTCGACATGCTACTACCCACCCTTAGCTTGCGCGCCTGGGCCCGAACCCAAGAAGGAAATGTATGGCGGGAGGGTACTCACCTCGGTAATCATTTGCAGAATTGGCTTCAACCTGTCAATAGCGGGGTCGATAATACCAGACATCTTCTTCGCAATCTTAGCGGCATCTTCCCTTGCATCGCCATCGAATTTAACACCCTCCTTCGCGGTGTCTGCTGGAGCCTTTTCGCTCTTGGGGTATGCGACCTCCTCCGGGTTGACGGGGTCTGGAGGGACGACTTTGAGACCCTGCTCGGCAGCTTCGGTAGACATGATGAGCAGCAGAAATATGGTTAAAAGTGTTGTGAGCACGACAAAGCAGTGGTTAATCGAGTCGGATAATAGAAAGCTTTTCCGTCTGGTGAACACTGGAAAGCTCTCTTGTGGCGACATTATATAGGGTCTAAGTTACCTCCTCCATAACTTTCCAGCTCAACCTACAAAATATTATTATCTACAAATACCAGCACGGTAGCTAAAGTAATGACCTTCTCATTGCGTCAGAATAGAGCTCGTACTTGTACTCTTAGCCAAAGAAAATTTTGCTTGACAGGCAATGGGAAGCCCAGGACCGGTCTCCGATCTGGGGGGATCCCCGAGGAAATTAATAGACTACAAGTATGTGGAGGCGAGACTCCCAGCGGGGCGCGCCTACCGTATGGTGGAAACCAATACCTTGTCGATACCAAACATGACGCGCTAGCCACTTCTCCTTTCCTTCGCAAGCAAGAAAGGTCACGGAGGGTGTGGTGGAAAGGCCGTCATGAACGGTCACTCGAAGACGTAAAGTTGGGTGATTCCCCGATCAGATAGGGAGGGGTGGAGGGGGGTGGCGGGTTTTCTGCCTTAGGCTGGGGGTGCCCGGTTTGCGGGATATGCTCTTGGTACTGCAGTGGGTCCTGGAGACAGTTGGTCTGACTCGGCAGCGCCGGTACTGAATGGCACCGTAGAGCTCTAGATCGGTATTGCACCGATCCAACTTGTTGATTTATTTCCCGTCATACCTGCACCGCCCGGCTGCACGGAAGCAAAATAATGGGTTTTTCCTGATGGGATAAGCCCTTCAGCTACAAGTACAAAGACGCGGGAGGAGCCAAACCTGATATTCTACGGTACGGTACGAGTACGGCGCTTCACGTGGAGTGAGGCCTCGCAAGACATGATGCCAACAGGTAGCAGCCGCTGCTAAGTCTTGGCAGGAACCTACCCTTGCCCCTCCGTTTCCACTCTTTTTTCCCTGCTAACCATCCCTGTAATGACGTTTCCTATCATACAAGGAATGCATTCAAAAAACTTGTCTTGGCCTGCATATCGACAGGACACACCTCCAACTACCATCTCCTCCAACGTCACAAGATATACAGATCAAGGAAAATAGACAATCAATGATGGGACTCTGGGGAACTCTCTGGAAATCACGCTCTCTGATCCTATCCGGCGAAGGGTGCTATTCCCCTTGTCTTTACTGAATGCTGGTAGAGTATATCAAGTCCTGGACTTTTCCCGTCCCTTGGGATCCTATCCCGGACTTGGATATTTCTCGAAAAGAAGAGACACTGATTTTTATATATCTGTATACTCACGATATACCTGACGAATACCTACGTATTTCCTTTTTTATTGTATTTGCTTTGGACGACCTTTAGACCTCACACAAATACTCGGACGAAATGGCCACAGCAGAAGCGGCGAGGCCGAGAACGGTGGAGGCGCAGAGTCAAGCCCCAGAGCAGAATCGCCGCAACAGGGGCCGGGGCCCGCAACACGGCGATACCAATCCGGACAGTCGAAGTGATCAAGCGTCCGATGACCTTGACAACGGCTCCTCCGAGGCCGGCGCTCCCACCTCCGACAACGAGGCCCCAGCCCGGTGGCGAACCCAGCGTGATAGGAGGAGAAGACGGGGAAAGAGGGGCGTTCGTGACAACCTTCCATTTGTGGGCGAGACGGACGACGACTATGATGAGCAGGAGCAGCAGAGGGGTCAGCAGCTTCAGCACCAGCGACAGCAACAGCCGCAGCAGCAAGCGCAGCCAAGTGGCGGCGGAGGAAGGGATAAGCCCTTGGAACTGAGATCGGAGCTCTTGACCTCGAAATCGAGATTGAGCTCAAGGCCAAGATTCACGGTGATTTGGGGTTGCCGTTACTGTAAGTGTTCTTCCCCTTTGTAAGAGTATCGAACATACTCGCTAACGTCGTGGAGTTCGTGAGAACTTTGTTCTTGAGGCACTTTGGCCTATTGGGCTTTAAAGTTTTTAAGGGTTTTATTCTTTTCTTCCCTCTTTTGTATTAAATGAAGGCGATGTGGGATTTTTTGCATTGGTTCGGTGAAAATGGAATTGGTGGCGGGGTTTGATAGAGGGGCCACTTTGTAGTTGTATATTAGTCTTTTATGGGATCAGCTCTTTTGGGTTTTCGGGGTGGGCCGTGAGAAGATTTAACGAACAAGCTGTGCGAGGTCGGTATCTGTTGGAATCTCGTATGGCTTGTTCATTTTATCCTCATCATCATCGTTGAGCCCTCTCAGGGTCTATCAATTTATTCGTATCATACTTGGCTTAAAGGTGAATCTCGTGCTAGACGAACTACGGCAAACACTGAGTTTTCTGTGCTTGAGCCTACTAGAGGGGTTTAGCCGCCCCATGCTGAGTTATAATTGTGCTGTTGCTACAGGCAACAGGCCAATTCACCATGGCAACGCCGCTAGTACTACTGTTTATATTTTGATCGGAGATGCTCAATATGTTAAACGGTGCTAATTAGCATGGCGTTTCAATCTGAGCAGATCCATAAGCAAACAGCTGATACAGGTTAGCATGAGCAGATGCCAAGAAATCCACCACATTAAATCACCCACACCCCAGATTCGGCTACACCCCACCCCACTTGCCCCGGTTACATAACTATGATAAAAGTAGACTTGGTTTAGCACAGGTTGGCTAAATCCACACAATTGTCCTTCACATTTTTCATGGAAACTGTTTCTAAACTTTAGCACAGAATACTGATAGCACGGTTGGCTAAACCCCTCTACTGCGTTTCTCGAACCTGTCTACCGATCTGCTTAGCGGATATATGTTTGGGAGGGGGTTTGGCAGTAGGGAATTTAGGATGGACCACCTTATTTTTAGTAGATTACCCTAAGCTATCGAATTTCAATTAATTGAGCCGTGCGCTACGTCGCTCGTGTTGCCTCCTCTGGCAAAAGCCTGGCATATTTTTTATTTGTTCTTTTGGACGCTGCGGCGATCTCGGATCTACTGTACGAGCCAATCAGAGTCCAAAGATTTTCGGGAATCCCGTTACCTGATTGGCCAACCGATCAATTCCTGTTTCCGGAGTCCGACTTCAACTCGGTACGATAGCGGGGGTAGCGTATGTCCCTCGGCCTTTTTCTACCTATCATACTTTTAGAGTAGGCCCCGATCTCGTACGTTCCACGATACATTAGCTGCCGTTCCTCGAAACAGTAACCTTACCAAAACCCCGAACAAGCGTAGAAACGAAAATGTCACAAAAGCACCTTAAAAAAAAAGAAGAAAAGCAAGGCGAGTACCGGTATCCGAAAACATCTCCAAGTCCACATCCTACGAGCGCGCTCATCACTTACCCCAATGGCGCGCATGGCGGCAATCCGACCAGCAAAACTTCCCTGCGCCAGGGCGTCATGGGCGCAACAACCGACCAACCGAAACTTCCCCCCCCCCCCGGCTGTCAACTGTGGCTTCCTATTTCCACTCTTTTTTCCCTGCTAACCATCCCTGTAATGACGTTTCCTATCATACAAGGAATGCATTCAAAAAACTTGTCTTGGCCTGCATATCGACAGGACACACCTCCAACTACCATCTCCTCCAACGTCACAAGATATACAGATCAAGGAAAATAGACAATCAATGATGGGACTCTGGGGAACTCTCTGGAAATCACGCTCTCTGATCCTATCCGGCGAAGGGTGCTATTCCCCTTGTCTTTACTGAATGCTGGTAGAGTATATCAAGTCCTGGACTTTTCCCGTCCCTTGGGATCCTATCCCGGACTTGGATATTTCTCGAAAAGAAGAGACACTGATTTTTATATATCTGTATACTCACGATATACCTGACGAATACCTACGTATTTCCTTTTTTATTGTATTTGCTTTGGACGACCTTTAGACCTCACACAAATACTCGGACGAAATGGCCACAGCAGAAGCGGCGAGGCCGAGAACGGTGGAGGCGCAGAGTCAAGCCCCAGAGCAGAATCGCCGCAACAGGGGCCGGGGCCCGCAACACGGCGATACCAATCCGGACAGTCGAAGTGATCAAGCGTCCGATGACCTTGACAACGGCTCCTCCGAGGCCGGCGCTCCCACCTCCGACAACGAGGCCCCAGCCCGGTGGCGAACCCAGCGTGATAGGAGGAGAAGACGGGGAAAGAGGGGCGTTCGTGACAACCTTCCATTTGTGGGCGAGACGGACGACGACTATNATACCCTCGGCCAGACGGCCGGTCAGGTCGCCGGAGGGGGCGGGGGCAAGGAGAACGATACGCTAAGGTTGGGGTTGGATTTGAACATCGATATTCACGTCGAGCTCCGAGCGAAGATTCATGGCGATCTTGAGCTTTCGCTGCTGTGAGTTTTTCCCCCTTGGCATAGTATTTGCTCCCAGTTTTCTTGCTCCCTGTCTCCCATGTCCTTGCGCTTTTGCTTTCCCGTCCTGCCTCTTTCATTATCACCCTGTGTCAGTCGTCTTCACGCTTTTTCTCTTGGGAGGGGGGCATTCTGAGTTGGGTGTGATAGCTCATAGGGCCTACCGTTAGCGGTTGAACAGTGAGAAGGGCTAAGTGTTATTGTCTCGCCTTGTTTTAGAAATTGAGGAATCCTTCCCTTTCTTATTATTTTTTCTTTCTGTTTTTTTTACACTTTGTTTTATACAGGCTGGTTTGGGGGTGAGAAATGAATGGAGGGAAAGGAGGAAGAGAAGCAAAGAGAGGCCGCTCTAAGGTATGGATTGTAATATTATCTTTGATTCCTTTTTTTTTTTACATCACTATTTCTGTGTGCAAGTATGGTGGAATAAGACGACTACTCGTACCCTACTATGCAAGGGGAGGGGCCTTTTATCAAAATTTCCTCAAAGTATCGTGAAGAAAAAAGCTCCGTTCGTAACCCCGCCCGGATTACTCCATAACGGGGAGGCACCCCGACGGCAGCAAGCTTGTACCCGTGCTGCCCGAATTATGATACATTAGAAAAAAAAGGACTCACAGAATGTCACTCGCCTATCCAGTAAATCATGGCATGACAGAAAACTCGATGTGACCCAAGACCGGCCCCACTGAAATACCATGACGCTGCACCAGACAGGGGTTCAAAAAGAAAGAAAAAGGCCATTGACGTCTTACTTACAAGAGTCAATCTTGGCCCAAACCCCGCAATCGTTTCTAGTCCCCGTTTACTCGATCAACTCTACGGTACGGGTGGGTAGTCAAGCCATCCATCCACGATAATTTTCTCCAACTTTATCTGTTTGCCCGTGAAGCACCATGCCAGCATCCGCCAACCTAAAGTTTTCAGGGAGGGGGGAAAAGTTTCACGGTATCATACTGCTCGAACAAAGAGTTCCCATCAGTCAGACAGACAGGCGAGCTGACAAACACCTCACCGATATATACCATCCATACAAACACAGCACGGTACCGGAATGCCCATCGGTCTCCTAATCCTGACCACAATCCAGACAACAATCGGTGTAGCCCAAGGGGTAACACAGGACCGGCGGCAACTTGACCAGGAAGCCGCGGCGAAAGCTGCAGGCTTACCCACTTACTTTTCTCTCTATACATCGTCGGACATGAAAGAATTAGACAGTAGAGATGTTACAATCCGTGATGGAAGGGTCCTCCCCACCCCTCTTCATTTTATACCTGTGCTGAACGTTTTTTTGTTGGCTTAGCTCTACATCGGCGGTGAAAACCACCCCTTCGCCGGATACCTACGTGACATGCTGGAAGCCGAGATCAAAACCATGGTGACGACGACGTGCAATGACCCGCCGGCTATGGGCTGGGTGTACGTGCACGCGGAAACTCACGAGGTGCGCGTGAGGAATAGGGCGGAGGCGTCGGAGCATAGGTTTGGGGTTTGGGGGTACGAGAATGGGCTTGTGATGGATGGGAAGTCGGCTTTCTGGGCAGAAGAGGGAGAAGAAGGAGGAAGAGATTAGCGTTAAGAAGGCGAATATTGCGGATTTGATTCCGCCAAAGTAAGGGGTATCGGTGGTGGTGGTGGTGGGGAGGTTGTTGTTTGTGGCATCATAGGGTGCTGAATGGTGAAGTCTGGTGGGTTTGGGGCATGTGATACGCAATTGCTGTTATGATCACAAGTACTGTATAATTCCCTTTTCGGGAAATTCACTCTTGTTTCCTTCATTCTCTCCTGTCTTCTTCTGCATAGTAATGGCTTGCACAAAATAATTAGGTAATATATTATCCTTGTATGATAGCACAGTTTCCAAGTCGACCATTGCAATAGCGCTAGCAGGGGCCAATAGGTGATTGCCACTGTACAATTCGTACAATATTTCGTACTCCCCGTACAATCCCGTGCAGTACAAGACCCAGGAATGCGAACCCACTTAAACTCATTGTACGGTACAATACGAAACTCTCCCTAGAACCCTCCGAGAGAGACCAAGAAAGATACCCTCTGGCCCAGGACTGCAAGGAAATGCGTCGGGTCAAGTGCCTTTTCGGGCAATCATTACCTCGCATGCCCCACCAAAACAGATTTTGGACCGAAATTCCGCCACAAAAAGCCGCTGGTGGGGTCTAGCTAGCCTATTGGCCAAGCGTGGTCGTGCCTACTGTGTTGGTTTTGGTGCTCCCTGAGTTGGCGGTCTCTGGGGCCTTGGGTGAGGACCGCCCGGTAAATGGGGAGGGGGAAAGTACGGCCCTGGCTGGGATTGGCCCTGCTCACTCTGCCAAGGAGATCCATATGCTGTGTCTCCAGGGGGTTTGATGCATATCCTGTGGGGAAGGAAGGTTGTGGGGAGTGAGGGGATTGGGAACGGGGATTGGGAAGGCTTACAATGTGGGAAAATCACCTGAATCCAAATCTATACGCTATTCGTATTAATGAGAATAAATACGCAGGGCTAACTGAACATGAATGCTCAAAAATATCGTTCGGAGATAAATATCATAATACCCCACACTCTTCACGAGCGGTGCTGCTCACGGAGTATCACTCGTTTGCGCGGTCTATTGCTCATCCATTATCTTATCCCAAGTGAGCTGCGGGTGCCGTCCCAGCCTCAAATAATCACCCAGTTTGCGTTGCCTTGTCTCTAGGCCTCGGGGCGTGTAGTAAGATCCCGGCAATAACCTTTGTGAACATCCTGAACACTGATTTAGTCAGCCTTGGGATGATGTTGTCAAAAGGGGCACCGACAACCCACCCTCATCAGCCTCCCGCCCGAGCATTCTTGCAACCCTATTAAAGTCCATTCCATCCTGCATTGCTTCTGCTAAAACGCCTCTATCTCTCACACTCCACTCTCGATCCCTTTCCCGCTCCATAGCCATGCGGTGTACCTTCTTCCGGGGTTCTGGAGAATCGAGAAATTTGCGCTTTAGGGGCTGGGGTGGGAGAGCCCTTGAGCGTATTATCGTTACTTCGTCTTCAGAGGAGGATAAACAGGAGCTGCCTGATGATGACGAGGAAAGGAGGGAGATGAAGCGAGAGGGAGAGGGAAGTTTGTCTCCGTTCTTGCGCAGCATTAGTTTAAGCGTAGACTATCTGGGGGGGGGGAGAAACTCCTACCTTGCGCGTGGAAGTAGAAGGGGTAGGAAGATGCGAATTGGAATTGGCTTTTGGTGTGGAACGACAAGAAGCATTCGGGACTGGAGCAGGGTCCCAAAATTCGTCTGTTGAGGATGGTGTTGAAGGAGTAGATGGCGTTGAGGATAGATCTCCAAAACCAACACTCCCCTCCTCTCCTTCGTCCTCCCGGAAATCCGATTCCCCCTGCTCGTCGGATGCGTTTATGGAATGGCTTCTACCGCTATGTGTTACGGAGAATGGGGAAGAAGTTTGAGACGGGGTTGGTGAATATTCCTGGTGGGGCGGTATTGGGGCTTCTAAGTCTTCGGTGTAAGCCTTTAGGGTATCCATGAAGCTCGTTCCTTCCAGATTTTCCTCAGCATCAGAGAACCCTTCGATTTCCTCGCTCATCGTATGACAGTTTGTGGAGTTATAGGTGTTGAATGCTCGTGGCTATGGCGGTGGGGATGAAAGAGTATAAATTGGTTTTGAAAAGCAAACTTGATAGTCTGCCGCGTATGCACAGACCTTGACGTTGTCAAAGGATTCGGGAGAGTATTATCGCGATATTTGTACTGTACCGTATGCAACTATCACCATCCAACAACCAACCGATGCAGCCAAGAAAGCTCGACAAAGCTATTCAGTTCCGCTTTGTGTGTTCGTACAAGCTTTGGTACGGGGCACAAGTGATGGCAGATGAATCAAAAATGACAAGCTATATAACAGTGACATCAAACCGTCCCATGTTCCACCGCAAAAGCTCTGTTGAAACTCCCCTTATCCATTGCAAACTCCCTGATATAATCTATCTCCAATTCGTGCACTCTCTTTCCTAACAAAACAAGGGAATGCAGAGGGGCACCAAGGTCCGCAGTAGACAACTCCTTCAAAGTACCCGAAACAAACTGCTGATTCTCACTTCCAAGCCTAGAGACCCCAATAGCAAGGCTGTTTTCGGAATAGGCACCCTCCCCCTTTTCGCTTTCAATTTCCAGCATCTGTTGGGCACACTCCGCCACGGACATGTACCGCGGCTTCTCGTACACTTTCCTCCCACGGATCAAATTTTCCAGGCTTTGTTCCTTGACTTTGATATCTAGCAGGAGGAGTGTATGCAGCCCAATCTCCCTGTTCTCCCGAACCCGATCATAAAAGCTGGCGGGCCGCCAAGTATCCGTGAAGAACACCATACTCACCGTTTGACCAAAATTGTAAAGCTGAAGCCCACATGCCCCTATGGCATTCATGATACTGGCATTGTGGATCGTGCGGTGGGGGATTTTGAGTGCCCGGGCACGGAGGAGGAGGTCTGTGTGTGTCGTGGCCCCAAAGGGGTCGCCAACGACGAGAATAGCTACATCATCTGTTTCGGCACCTGAGAGAATTGTATCACTGGAAGATTCAACAAGCTCTCTATCGGCAATGATTATGGAACGCCCGTAGAACTCTTCCTAAGAGAGTTGGTGGTTAGCTAAGGAAGAGAAGGGGAGGGGGAAACGCTTACTAGTTTGTCCTTCTCGATCATGAGGATGCTAGTGTAGGCCTCTAGGTAGACGCGGGAGGCCTTTCGTACAACCTCTAAACCGGCGATAGTTATGTCTTTCTCATTGGAAAGACCCAGTCCTATCAGGTAGAGCATTTTGGAAGGATTGACGGAGGTTCGCATGGAGGTTCGCGTGAAGGAGGGGCGATGGCGGGGTTGGAAACAAAACTCTAAACGCGGCTCCTTCGAAGTAGTTGTTTTAGGTTTAGTGTCGCTTCGGTCAGTACCGGTATGATATCATGCGGTACGATATGATACCAGTTTGGGGGTCCAATTGCCTGAGCACCGGCTTCAAAACACGAACACTACACCAAACCCCGACAAGAAGTTATGGAACAGTTATATTATGAGGTTAACCACCCTGCCTGTCCCGTTTAATTTGTTTCAACTCCTGTACCCTATCCTCGGTTACAAATTTTTAACGGGTAAATTTCGTCAGTGCATTACTGGAATGTGCTCGAGCGCGGTATTTGTATCATACCGGTATCATACTGCAAACCTATGCTCATCATCGCTACCAAACTCCCTGCTCCCTTGTATAGTGCAAATGACTTAAAAGCGGGACCTCAAAACAGGCCAAACCGGATGTCTAACTAGTCGACAGCAACCACAAATATCAAGGGAAAAAAAACCCAGCAGATGATCTTAGTTCATTGCTGGATGGTTCTTGGTTTTTATTTTATTTTAATTATGGGGTTTGAGCAGGAGGAGATGGAGTTTAAAAAGTGAAAATTTTGGTGGGAGTGAAACAAGGGACACAAACTACACAGTGCTGTGCTGAAAAATACTTTGGAGAGAATATGGGTAGGGTGAAATAAATAAAAGAATAATATGCCTAAAGATAAGAGAGTATTTCCAACAACCCAACTCACCTTTTACTATGTAAATACTAATAGAAAAGTACATGAACAATTGATGCCTACTCAGCTGGATTATGTTATAGCACCTCACAATTTACTGATGTTGTATATAAAAGCCATAGACGGGTTCTATTAGCTCAATCTTCAAGCTAGAATTGTTTTGTTTTGTTTTTTCTTTTCTCAATACTTTAAAGTGTTTTTATTAATATAGTCAATAATAATCACATCTACTCTATTTACTCTCCTGATCATTATCCACATATCTATAAGGTTGCCTACCAGTACAAGGTTATGGAACAGTTATTTGAGGTTAGCCAGTATAATTTATTACTATCTATCCCAGTTAACATGTTCCTACCCTTATACCATATTGCTATGGTTTATTCAGAGTATAGAACTTGGCATTTCTTGGCATTTATCAGACCGATTGCAATGGGTTTCAACGAAATTGCTGTTTCATCGGAGGACCCACCTCTAGGTGCTTTGCACCGTATCGGTTTCCCCTGCGGTATCGCTCTGCCACGGGTATGATACCTGTACTGGGCACCTTCATTCTGACTTAGTAATAGCATGTTAATTTGCCAAGGGTGGACATGTTACAAGTTAACCCCTTGGCAAATATTCATGATATGAACCCTTTTTGCGTGACTATACCATGTCACTGGCATTTCCTACTCCTGTCAAAAGCTTCAGTTCTTCCTCCGTAAGCCCGCCCGTTTTGTGTCACCATGGGTCAGTAGCAAAATTTGCGAAGAAAGTACGATACCGGTACTGTACAATCTCCACCCGCAAAGTCCTCGCCGACGCAATGGTACAGTACTGCGGCGGGGTCTTGATGATAACAGTACAGCTGTATGAATAGTTTACCAATACCACCCGTCGCCGTATACAAGCCACCTTAATCGACCCAAGCTACTTGAATCGTTCGTAGATGCTAGAACTTACCGGATGTAAGCGATAAGGCGCGTAGGAAGCAAATGAATTCAGTCGAATCCGCCGGGTTTGAACCCGCTGAATATGTATGATCGACAAAGACCCACAGAAGGTGGTTCAAGTGCCTTGGCGGGTGAATTACACCTCAGCACACTACCTGCGCCAACGAAGCCTTTACGGATGGTGTGTAATCACAGCTCCACGAACTGTAATGATGCTTATGATATAGAAATCCATTTTAGAGCCTATGGGTCGAACCATGAAAGGATTGACCTGAGAAAAAAAAACCACCTTCTCTGTCCCAGTACTTGGGTGTAGGGGTATCTCGGGCATGGCAGTATGAGACCCGATCCCTGCAATTCTCACCCCTATTCCATAGGTGCCACGGTACTGTAGCATAGGTAGTAAATTGCAACCACATGCTTCAAACACCACATAAACACTGTGACATGAAGCAAGGAGGGGTACACAAACAGTACCCAGAGGGTGTTCAGTACTGTGAAATGACTTGGGATGAATGCATCAAGGTAATAATCTTATGAGAAGCTGGATGGGGTTGGACCAAGATTGGAAACCATTTGAATATTGATAGGTGAATGTGTTAGAAGATAAATAATGATGCGTATATGCATAGTATGAAATAACTAACAAGTAGAAAGATCTATCAACAGGCAAGGGAAATGGGCACAACTGACACCAGACCAGTCATCCACCTATATTCAATGATGCCAAGAAGTAGCAGCTTGTAGCGTTTGTTACAGGTAATGCAAGAACATGCTAGATAAGCTGGGATGTTATTCGCATTGAGATGAATTATACTTGCAGTTCTAATACAATCAACAGAGTAATACACTCTATAGGATATCACAGGGAAGTTCCTTAGTGAAAATTTGCAATATTGCCATATAACTGCCCTATTAGGATTGCCTAGTACCAGGAGCAATTGAATTGGATATGGGATAATTGGCTACAAGTTTTGTGGACCAATGAATCAATATTTTCAACAGCTGGCTTTAGTAACAGATCTTGGATTACATGCAAGGTATCAGAAGAGGATCATCCTGATTGTATTGATAATACCTATCAGTCTGGGCAATAGTCAAAAATAGTATGTAGTACCTTTTGTGGTACACTAAAATCAGATCTGGTCTTTATCTCTGGTAAAGCGAAAATTGATTCTGTGGTTTATGCGGAAATGGTCATGAAACCCCATTTAGTCCCATTCTGGCATCAGGCTTGGGAGGAATATGGGTGGGTTGGTATTGTGGAGAATAGTGCTCCTAGTCATAAAGAAGTAGTGTAACTGGTACAGGTACTAGGTTATATTGTATTTTTGGGTTTCACAGTATCATTTGATACTTGTATTGTTTCGTGTGCTATCGATTGATACACACAATGTTTTATGTTTGATTTCACAGTATCGTTTGATACTTGATTGTCTTGTGTGCTATCGATTGATACACACAATGTTTTATGTTTTATTTTACAGTATTGTTTGATACTTGTATGGTTTCATGGACTATCGGTTGATACACACAAAGTTTTGAAATATCGCTTATACTGGAGATAAGCGATATGCTGTATTTAAAGACCGCTAATTCCTGCGGTAGAAACAGCAGACTTTGACAGATAGTATTCTAAATATACTTGGTTGAATGGTTACCTTTGATCTCCTATTATACCCCATTCGAAGCCTCCTTTAGCAAGCAGCACTCGCTTCTTGTTGATAAAGAAGCCATCTGCTCCTATCGTACCACTACATGACTAGGGTTCAGCCTGAACACGTTACATTTTTTTAACCTCAGCAAGTGGTTAGAAACCCGTCTTGACCAGGCCTGATCAACCTACGAAGCGTCCAATCTGAAACTAGCAGTGGGGAGCGGTAGAACCAAGGAAGATTCGGCTCCCCCCACACGACACCATTGAGTCACTAGAGACTTAAAGTGGGAAGCAAGTCCTACGAGAAGGCCTTACTAAGAAAAGGCAACCCAAGAAACCGAAATGGCCAAAGAGCGACTTCTTAATTGATGAAGCAGAAAGACAATTAGCTCGAGACTTAGCTAAGCAAACCTTTAGCGAATCAACCGCAGAGTTAGCTAAGGTAGCCACAAGCTTACCTGGGCTTTTCCCCCCTAGCCCTCACAAAGGAAAGGCACTGGCACAACTACCGAAGAAGGAAAGTCCACCTGTCTGGACTCTAAAGAAGGAAGATGATGATGAGGAAGAATCAGTGCACTCGGTAGCGGCAGAACCTCTAGATGAACTCTCAAGTGACCCTTCAGACAGTTCGTTAGACAATAGTTCTAGCAGTGAAGAGTTCGAACAAGATATGTCAGAAGGGGAATCCGCCGCACAAGCCGGCCCAGGGGCCAGGCAAACAGGACCCAAAGTCAAACTTCCACTCCTGTCTACGTTCTCAGGCAAAAAAGAAAACCTAAAACCTGAAGCATTTGATCGATAGGTAACGACCACTTCCCAATACCTTACCCTGCATGGCGTGGACAAGACAAAGGAAGGAAGTGGAGCATACTTCAGAAGCTTCTGTATGGGAAAGGTAGAAGAAGCCTATCACCAAGCAATGAACCACTATGACTGCAAGGAAAAGATACGAGACACAACTCTGATAAGATACTTGTGGGACACATTCCAGTCATCGCGAAATATGGAGGAACTGTATAAGAGGTTCAAGGAAATCCAACAAGTATGAAATGGAAAGACAGACAGAATAACACTGGTGGTAACAGATCTCTTGATGTACCATGGACAATTGCCCAGCAGAACTGTATTCCAATACACCCTGCCGCAAAGGCTATATGAAGCAATGTACCGCTGGCTATGGCAGGAGGTGGAACCCATGGAAGAAGAAGGATATTCCTTTGAAAAAATCGTCAAGCGAGCAGAATGCAAGGATGCCATCCTCTACGAGACAGGAGTTTACTGAACGCACACACCCCAGCAGCGGAGCAGCAAAGGATTGTCCTTGCATGAAAACACAAGGAAGGAACAACCAAACTGCAAAGGTTCGAAAGATAAGAAGGATAAGAAGCAAAGAATAAGTGATAAAGGTACATGTTTTGAATGCAGAAAAAAGGGCCACTATGCAAAGGATTGTTATGCCAAGAAAGGAAAAAGGGAAAACAGCAAAAACGGGATACAAGTACGAACTATACGCAAGCAACCAAATACGGCAAAGTAGAAATTAACTGAGTGGAAATGGAAAGCCTTCGAACGCAACCAGCACTGGCAATTAGACCCCGTAATGCACTAGAAGGAACAATCCACCTAGAAGGCCATCCAGCAAAGGTACCATTCGACACAGGAACAATCAGGTACGACATTATCAGTACTACCTTTATCTCGACCTATGAGATACCCATGGAACCCCTACCCCAACCAACAAGAGTCAACATGGCAATGAAAGGTTTCCGCTCCTCAAGCCACAAGAAGTGTGGACTGACCATAGGGATCGTAAAAAAGAAATAGACAAATCAGGAGATGTTGGTAGGAAATCTGGCAAAATACAATACCCTGATCGGAATGCCATTCCTAAAAAGACATAACGCTTTTACCAGGTGTAGGGACATAGTACTGGAGTTTCTCAATGACAAACTACGTGTGCTATGCAAACCAACAAGTGGGGAACTCTGAGCTGCGGTTTCAGATGCCACCTCGACAACACTGTTGGAAGAATTGTAACCGGTACGGGTTACTAGGGTTTTTAATTTTGGTTGCACAGTGTCGCTTGATACTTGTATTGTTTCGTGTGCTATCGGTTGATACACACATTGTTTTGTGTTTGGTTTCACAGTATCGCTTGATACTTGTATTGTTTCGTGTGCTATCGGTTGATACACACATTGTTTTGTGTTTGGTTTCACAGTATCGTTTGATACTTGTATTGTTTCGTGTGCTATCGGTTGATACACACATTGTTTTATGTTTGGTTTCACAGTATCGTTTGATACTTGTATTGTTTCGTGTGCTATCGGTTGATACACACATTGTTTTATGTTTGGTTTCACAGTATCGTTTGATACTTGTATTGTTTCGTGTGCTATCGGTTGATACACACATTGTTTTATGTTTGGTTTCACAGTATCGTTTGATACTTGTATTGTTTCGTGTGCTATCGGTTGATACACACATTGTTTTATGTTTGGTTTCACAGTATCGTTTGATACTTGTATTGTTTCGTGTGCTATCGGTTGATACACACATTGTTTTATGTTTGGTTTCACAGTATCGTTTGATACTTGTATTGTTTCGTGTGCTATCGGTTGATACACACATTGTTTTATGTTTGGTTTCACAGTATCGTTTGATACTTGTATTGTTTCGTGTGCTATCGGTTGATACACACATTGTTTTATGTTTGGTTTCACAGTATCGTTTGATACTTGTATTGTTTCGTGTGCTATCGGTTGATACACACATTGTTTTATGTTTGGTTTCACAGTATCGTTTGATACTTGTATTGTTTCGTGTGCTATCGGTTGATACACACATTGTTTTATGTTTGGTTTCACAGTATCGTTTGATACTTGTATTGTTTCGTGTGCTATCGGTTGATACACACATTGTTTTATGTTTGGTTTCACAGTATCGTTTGATACTTGTATTGTTTCGTGTGCTATCGGTTGATACACACATTGTTTTATGTTTGGTTTCACAGTATCGTTTGATACTTGTATTGTTTCGTGTGCTATCGGTTGATACACACATTGTTTTATGTTTGGTTTCACAGTATCGTTTGATACTTGTATTGTTTCGTGTGCTATCGGTTGATACACACATTGTTTTATGTTTGGTTTCACAGTATCGTTTGATACTTGTATTGTTTCGTGTGCTATCGGTTGATACACACATTGTTTTATGTTTGGTTTCACAGTATCGTTTGATACTTGTATTGTTTCGTGTGCTATCGGTTGATACACACATTGTTTTATGTTTGGTTTCACAGTATCGTTTGATACTTGTATTGTTTCGTGTGCTATCGGTTGATACACACATTGTTTTATGTTTGGTTTCACAGTATCGTTTGATACTTGTATTGTTTCGTGTGCTATCGGTTGATACACACATTGTTTTATGTTTGGTTTCACAGTATCGTTTGATACTTGTATTGTTTCGTGTGCTATCGGTTGATACACACATTGTTTTATGTTTGGTTTCACAGTATCGTTTGATACTTGTATTGTTTCGTGTGCTATCGGTTGATACACACATTGTTTTATGTTTGGTTTCACAGTATCGTTTGATACTTGTATTGTTTCGTGTGCTATCGGTTGATACACACATTGTTTTATGTTTGGTTTCACAGTATCGTTTGATACTTGTATTGTTTCGTGTGCTATCGGTTGATACACACATTGTTTTATGTTTGGTTTCACAGTATCGTTTGATACTTGTATTGTTTCGTGTGCTATCGGTTGATACACACATTGTTTTATGTTTGGTTTCACAGTATCGTTTGATACTTGTATTGTTTCGTGTGCTATCGGTTGATACACACATTGTTTTATGTTTGGTTTCACAGTATCGTTTGATACTTGTATTGTTTCGTGTGCTATCGGTTGATACACACATTGTTTTATGTTTGGTTTCACAGTATCGTTTGATACTTGTATTGTTTCGTGTGCTATCGGTTGATACACACATTGTTTTATGTTTGGTTTCACAGTATCGTTTGATACTTGTATTGTTTCGTGTGCTATCGGTTGATACACACATTGTTTTATGTTTGGTTTCACAGTATCGTTTGATACTTGTATTGTTTCGTGTGCTATCGGTTGATACACACATTGTTTTATGTTTGGTTTCACAGTATCGTTTGATACTTGTATTGTTTCGTGTGCTATCGGTTGATACACACATTGTTTTATGTTTGGTTTCACAGTATCGTTTGATACTTGTATTGTTTCGTGTGCTATCGGTTGATACACACATTGTTTTATGTTTGGTTTCACAGTATCGTTTGATACTTGTATTGTTTCGTGTGCTATCGGTTGATACACACATTGTTTTATGTTTGGTTTCACAGTATCGTTTGATACTTGTATTGTTTCGTGTGCTATCGGTTGATACACACATTGTTTTATGTTTGGTTTCACAGTATCGTTTGATACTTGTATTGTTTCGTGTGCTATCGGTTGATACACACATTGTTTTATGTTTGGTTTCACAGTATCGTTTGATACTTGTATTGTTTCGTGTGCTATCGGTTGATACACACATTGTTTTATGTTTGGTTTCACAGTATCGTTTGATACTTGTATTGTTTCGTGTGCTATCGGTTGATACACACATTGTTTTATGTTTGGTTTCACAGTATCGTTTGATACTTGTATTGTTTCGTGTGCTATCGGTTGATACACACATTGTTTTATGTTTGGTTTCACAGTATCGTTTGATACTTGTATTGTTTCGTGTGCTATCGGTTGATACACACATTGTTTTATGTTTGGTTTCACAGTATCGTTTGATACTTGTATTGTTTCGTGTGCTATCGGTTGATACACACATTGTTTTATGTTTGGTTTCACAGTATCGTTTGATACTTGTATTGTTTCGTGTGCTATCGGTTGATACACACATTGTTTTATGTTTGGTTTCACAGTATCGTTTGATACTTGTATTGTTTCGTGTGCTATCGGTTGATACACACATTGTTTTATGTTTGGTTTCACAGTATCGTTTGATACTTGTATTGTTTCGTGTGCTATCGGTTGATACACACATTGTTTTATGTTTGGTTTCACAGTATCGTTTGATACTTGTATTGTTTCGTGTGCTATCGGTTGATACACACATTGTTTTATGTTTGGTTTCACAGTATCGTTTGATACTTGTATTGTTTCGTGTGCTATCGGTTGATACACACATTGTTTTATGTTTGGTTTCACAGTATCGTTTGATACTTGTATTGTTTCGTGTGCTATCGGTTGATACACACATTGTTTTATGTTTGGTTTCACAGTATCGTTTGATACTTGTATTGTTTCGTGTGCTATCGGTTGATACACACATTGTTTTATGTTTGGTTTCACAGTATCGTTTGATACTTGTATTGTTTCGTGTGCTATCGGTTGATACACACATTGTTTTATGTTTGGTTTCACAGTATCGTTTGATACTTGTATTGTTTCGTGTGCTATCGGTTGATACACACATTGTTTTATGTTTGGTTTCACAGTATCGTTTGATACTTGTATTGTTTCGTGTGCTATCGGTTGATACACACATTGTTTTATGTTTGGTTTCACAGTATCGTTTGATACTTGTATTGTTTCGTGTGCTATCGGTTGATACACACATTGTTTTATGTTTGGTTTCACAGTATCGTTTGATACTTGTATTGTTTCGTGTGCTATCGGTTGATACACACATTGTTTTATGTTTGGTTTCACAGTATCGTTTGATACTTGTATTGTTTCGTGTGCTATCGGTTGATACACACATTGTTTTATGTTTGGTTTCACAGTATCGTTTGATACTTGTATTGTTTCGTGTGCTATCGGTTGATACACACATTGTTTTATGTTTGGTTTCACAGTATCGTTTGATACTTGTATTGTTTCGTGTGCTATCGGTTGATACACACATTGTTTTATGTTTGGTTTCACAGTATCGTTTGATACTTGTATTGTTTCGTGTGCTATCGGTTGATACACACATTGTTTTATGTTTGGTTTCACAGTATCGTTTGATACTTGTATTGTTTCGTGTGCTATCGGTTGATACACACATTGTTTTATGTTTGGTTTCACAGTATCGTTTGATACTTGTATTGTTTCGTGTGCTATCGGTTGATACACACATTGTTTTATGTTTGGTTTCACAGTATCGTTTGATACTTGTATTGTTTCGTGTGCTATCGGTTGATACACACATTGTTTTATGTTTGGTTTCACAGTATCGTTTGATACTTGTATTGTTTCGTGTGCTATCGGTTGATACACACATTGTTTTATGTTTGGTTTCACAGTATCGTTTGATACTTGTATTGTTTCGTGTGCTATCGGTTGATACACACATTGTTTTATGTTTGGTTTCACAGTATCGTTTGATACTTGTATTGTTTCGTGTGCTATCGGTTGATACACACATTGTTTTATGTTTGGTTTCACAGTATCGTTTGATACTTGTATTGTTTCGTGTGCTATCGGTTGATACACACATTGTTTTATGTTTGGTTTCACAGTATCGTTTGATACTTGTATTGTTTCGTGTGCTATCGGTTGATACACACATTGTTTTATGTTTGGTTTCACAGTATCGTTTGATACTTGTATTGTTTCGTGTGCTATCGGTTGATACACACATTGTTTTATGTTTGGTTTCACAGTATCGTTTGATACTTGTATTGTTTCGTGTGCTATCGGTTGATACACACATTGTTTTATGTTTGGTTTCACAGTATCGTTTGATACTTGTATTGTTTCGTGTGCTATCGGTTGATACACACATTGTTTTATGTTTGGTTTCACAGTATCGTTTGATACTTGTATTGTTTCGTGTGCTATCGGTTGATACACACATTGTTTTATGTTTGGTTTCACAGTATCGTTTGATACTTGTATTGTTTCGTGTGCTATCGGTTGATACACACATTGTTTTATGTTTGGTTTCACAGTATCGTTTGATACTTGTATTGTTTCGTGTGCTATCGGTTGATACACACATTGTTTTATGTTTGGTTTCACAGTATCGTTTGATACTTGTATTGTTTCGTGTGCTATCGGTTGATACACACATTGTTTTATGTTTGGTTTCACAGTATCGTTTGATACTTGTATTGTTTCGTGTGCTATCGGTTGATACACACATTGTTTTATGTTTGGTTTCACAGTATCGTTTGATACTTGTATTGTTTCGTGTGCTATCGGTTGATACACACATTGTTTTATGTTTGGTTTCACAGTATCGTTTGATACTTGTATTGTTTCGTGTGCTATCGGTTGATACACACATTGTTTTATGTTTGGTTTCACAGTATCGTTTGATACTTGTATTGTTTCGTGTGCTATCGGTTGATACACACATTGTTTTATGTTTGGTTTCACAGTATCGTTTGATACTTGTATTGTTTCGTGTGCTATCGGTTGATACACACATTGTTTTATGTTTGGTTTCACAGTATCGTTTGATACTTGTATTGTTTCGTGTGCTATCGGTTGATACACACATTGTTTTATGTTTGGTTTCACAGTATCGTTTGATACTTGTATTGTTTCGTGTGCTATCGGTTGATACACACATTGTTTTATGTTTGGTTTCACAGTATCGTTTGATACTTGTATTGTTTCGTGTGCTATCGGTTGATACACACATTGTTTTATGTTTGGTTTCACAGTATCGTTTGATACTTGTATTGTTTCGTGTGCTATCGGTTGATACACACATTGTTTTATGTTTGGTTTCACAGTATCGTTTGATACTTGTATTGTTTCGTGTGCTATCGGTTGATACACACATTGTTTTATGTTTGGTTTCACAGTATCGTTTGATACTTGTATTGTTTCGTGTGCTATCGGTTGATACACACATTGTTTTATGTTTGGTTTCACAGTATCGTTTGATACTTGTATTGTTTCGTGTGCTATCGGTTGATACACACATTGTTTTATGTTTGGTTTCACAGTATCGTTTGATACTTGTATTGTTTCGTGTGCTATCGGTTGATACACACATTGTTTTATGTTTGGTTTCACAGTATCGTTTGATACTTGTATTGTTTCGTGTGCTATCGGTTGATACACACATTGTTTTATGTTTGGTTTCACAGTATCGTTTGATACTTGTATTGTTTCGTGTGCTATCGGTTGATACACACATTGTTTTATGTTTGGTTTCACAGTATCGTTTGATACTTGTATTGTTTCGTGTGCTATCGGTTGATACACACATTGTTTTATGTTTGGTTTCACAGTATCGTTTGATACTTGTATTGTTTCGTGTGCTATCGGTTGATACACACATTGTTTTATGTTTGGTTTCACAGTATCGTTTGATACTTGTATTGTTTCGTGTGCTATCGGTTGATACACACATTGTTTTATGTTTGGTTTCACAGTATCGTTTGATACTTGTATTGTTTCGTGTGCTATCGGTTGATACACACATTGTTTTATGTTTGGTTTCACAGTATCGTTTGATACTTGTATTGTTTCGTGTGCTATCGGTTGATACACACATTGTTTTATGTTTGGTTTCACAGTATCGTTTGATACTTGTATTGTTTCGTGTGCTATCGGTTGATACACACATTGTTTTATGTTTGGTTTCACAGTATCGTTTGATACTTGTATTGTTTCGTGTGCTATCGGTTGATACACACATTGTTTTATGTTTGGTTTCACAGTATCGTTTGATACTTGTATTGTTTCGTGTGCTATCGGTTGATACACACATTGTTTTATGTTTGGTTTCACAGTATCGTTTGATACTTGTATTGTTTCGTGTGCTATCGGTTGATACACACATTGTTTTATGTTTGGTTTCACAGTATCGTTTGATACTTGTATTGTTTCGTGTGCTATCGGTTGATACACACATTGTTTTATGTTTGGTTTCACAGTATCGTTTGATACTTGTATTGTTTCGTGTGCTATCGGTTGATACACACATTGTTTTATGTTTGGTTTCACAGTATCGTTTGATACTTGTATTGTTTCGTGTGCTATCGGTTGATACACACATTGTTTTATGTTTGGTTTCACAGTATCGTTTGATACTTGTATTGTTTCGTGTGCTATCGGTTGATACACACATTGTTTTATGTTTGGTTTCACAGTATCGTTTGATACTTGTATTGTTTCGTGTGCTATCGGTTGATACACACATTGTTTTATGTTTGGTTTCACAGTATCGTTTGATACTTGTATTGTTTCGTGTGCTATCGGTTGATACACACATTGTTTTATGTTTGGTTTCACAGTATCGTTTGATACTTGTATTGTTTCGTGTGCTATCGGTTGATACACACATTGTTTTATGTTTGGTTTCACAGTATCGTTTGATACTTGTATTGTTTCGTGTGCTATCGGTTGATACACACATTGTTTTATGTTTGGTTTCACAGTATCGTTTGATACTTGTATTGTTTCGTGTGCTATCGGTTGATACACACATTGTTTTATGTTTGGTTTCACAGTATCGTTTGATACTTGTATTGTTTCGTGTGCTATCGGTTGATACACACATTGTTTTATGTTTGGTTTCACAGTATCGTTTGATACTTGTATTGTTTCGTGTGCTATCGGTTGATACACACATTGTTTTATGTTTGGTTTCACAGTATCGTTTGATACTTGTATTGTTTCGTGTGCTATCGGTTGATACACACATTGTTTTATGTTTGGTTTCACAGTATCGTTTGATACTTGTATTGTTTCGTGTGCTATCGGTTGATACACACATTGTTTTATGTTTGGTTTCACAGTATCGTTTGATACTTGTATTGTTTCGTGTGCTATCGGTTGATACACACATTGTTTTATGTTTGGTTTCACAGTATCGTTTGATACTTGTATTGTTTCGTGTGCTATCGGTTGATACACACATTGTTTTATGTTTGGTTTCACAGTATCGTTTGATACTTGTATTGTTTCGTGTGCTATCGGTTGATACACACATTGTTTTATGTTTGGTTTCACAGTATCGTTTGATACTTGTATTGTTTCGTGTGCTATCGGTTGATACACACATTGTTTTATGTTTGGTTTCACAGTATCGTTTGATACTTGTATTGTTTCGTGTGCTATCAGTTGATACACACATTGTTTTGCAATATCGCTCATACTGGAAATAAGCGATATGCTGTATTTAAAGACCGCTGATTCCCGCGATGGAAACAGCAGACTTCGACAGATAGTATTCTTAAATATACTTGGTTGAACAGTTACTTCTTTGATCTCCAATTACACACCATTCGAAGCCTCCTTTAGCAAGCAGCGCTCGCTTCGTGTTGATCGCGTAGCCATCTGCTCCTATCGTACCGCTACGTGACTAGGGCCTAGCCCTAACACGTTACACAATGCCACACCTGGTAAATGAACAAGGAACCCACAAAGTTACCAGAACGAAAAGCCCAGACGATTGTTGTAACCAGTACGGGTACTAGGTTGTTTTATATTTGGTTTCACAGTATCATTTGATACTTGTATTGTTTCGTGTGGTATCGCTTAATACACACATTGTTTTATGTTTGGTTTCACAGTATCATTTGATACTGGTATTGTTTTGTGTGGTATCGCTTGATACACACATTGTTTTATATTTGGTTTCATAGTATCATTTGATACCTGTATTGTTTCGTGTGCTATCGCTTGATACACACATTGTTTTATGTTTAGTTTCACGGTATTGTTTGATACGTGAATTGTTTCATGTGCTATCGGTTGATACACACATTGTTTTGCAAGATCGCTCATACTGGAGATAAGCGATATGTTGTATTTAAAGACCGCTGATTCCCGCCATGGAAACAGCAGACTTCGACAAACAGTATTCTTAAAATATACTTGGTTGAACAGTTACTTCTTTGATCTCCTATTGTACCCCGTTCGAAGCCTCTTTTAGCAAGCAGCGCTTGCTTCATGTTGATCACGAAGCCATCTGCTCCTATCGTACCACTACATGACCAGGGTCTGGCCTGAACACGTTACAATTATCCTACTATCAGAGATTTTTGAATCAATACCTATTGACTTCGCAGGACCTTTCCATAACTCATGGGGATACGACACTATCCTAGTTGCACTAGACAGGTTTTCAGGATTTACCTGACTTATACCAACGAACAAGGAAGTAACAGCAATAACTTCCTGGGAACTACTATGCAATAGCATATTTACATCCCATGGTTATCCAGCAACAATAGTAAGTGATACAGACCCATGGTTCGAGTCACATGTATGGAGATAGCAATGTCGATCGCTAGGAATTGAACACATCAATGCCGCACCAGGTTACCATGAGACAAACGGACAAGTCGAAAGGAAAATTCGGGAATTAAAAACGGCTTTTTGAAACTTAGTCAATGCAAGACAAGACAATTGGTTTTATGCCATACCTGAAATGGCTGCATATTTAAATGCAGGATGGTCTAAAACTCTTGGTATGTCACCAGACAAAGCAGTTTATGGAAAAAATTACCTGCTACTTCCCCTAGCAAATTTCAAGAATTCCGCAGTACCAGTAGCCAATGAATTGTTAAACAGGCACCAAGCAATGAGGAATGTGGCATTCAACACTATCAAACTGGCATGATTTAGAAGTACAAGAATGGCAGCAAAACGACGCAGACACCATACACCGATAGGAAAGGGTAACTTGTTGTTGGTTTATGGAAGCCTATTCACAACAGAATTGGGACGAAGCAAGAAATTGGAACCGCGCTAGTGCGGACTGTTCAAGATAATTGAATACAACGAACATATGTAAAATTACATGGTGGAAATGGACAGAAGAATGTACAGAAACTGAAAAGTGACATTCCACACATTCATGGTGGAAGGATACCGCCCCAATAACGATACTGGCTTTCCTGTAAGAAGCCATGCAAAGCCACCTCTGATCATGGTTAACGAGAAACCAGAGTGGGAAGTGGATACTATACAAGACCACAGGAGACGTTATGACTGTGACCAATTTCTAATGAAATGGGGGGAATATTCCGCAATGGAAAACAACTGGGAACCCCTGGAAGGATTGGAAAATACGATGGAACCAGTGAACCAATGGTGGGAGGACAACAAACCGGAGGATGAGCTACCCCCTACAATAAACCATGTGATGGTGGCATGGAGCCCAACCCTGCCGGAAATCCAATACCTCTGCCCAGACATAGATCAAGGGATACAGGACGGTTTCTAGTTAGCCGATTTTGAAAGCGATTTTGAAAGCAGCGAAGATGAGAATTGGGTCATGGAAGACGAAGCGGCATACCTAGCGTGGCTAGCCGAGACCTGGTAGTGGGAATAGCCAATGAAGAAAACACATACCATCCAACAGCCTTATGATGACAAACTATGAGCAAGTATCTTGGAGACTATGCTATCAGCTAATGGGACTATTGGTAGACCGTGATATTATCCTTAGACAATACCTAATACACTGATTATTTTTACATATTTGCGACAAATGCCTTGAAATAACAACTGAATCAACAGGACGGATGTGGGGAACAACACTATCAGATGTATTCCACTTCGGTAGTGGTTGCTACCTAAGTACAGAAAAATGTAATATGTGTGTGGAAACGGAAGAGACCGAGATTAAATATCACCTACCTTCCCCTGAACACCCAAGCGAGGCCAACACTGAGACTTAAATACCATCCCCTTTCTGTAACCGGTATGGGTACTAGGTTGGTTTTATGCTTGTTTTCACAGTATCGTTTGATACTTAGATTGTTTCATGTACTATCGGTTGATACACACATTGTTTTATGTTTGGTTTCACAGCATCGTTTGATACTTGTATTGTTTCGTGTGCTATCGGTTGATATACACAAAGTTTTGGAATATCGCTCATACTTGAGATAAGCGATAGGCTATATTTAAAGACCACTGATTTCCACAATGGAAATAGCAGACTTCGACAGCCAGTATTCTTAATATACTTGGTTGAATGGTTACCTTTTGATCTCCTATTAGATCCCATTCGAAGACTTCTTTAGTTAGCAGTGCTTGCTCCTTGTTGATCAAGAAGCCATCTGCTCCTATCGTACCGCTACGTGACTAGGGCCCATCCCAAACACGTTACACTTTCCGCAAAACACCATAACGAGAAACTTACCACAATAACTACAAAACCTTTACTAAAAACCCTATCTTTCTACAAAGAAAGTGGATAAATGTCGGTCTACAAAGCAGTCAACATAGGTGCACGACATCAAATAATTGGATACCTACTATACTGTGGAATGATTCCACTAAGCACTTACTGGAAGATATTCTATGTTGACTACTGCAATGAATGCAGATGAGTTGATATCGAGGTGGAGGATTGGGAGGACAGGATGGTCCGACATTGGATTGATTTACCACACTACTGGAACCCAGGTTACTTTGTGCGCATAGTGCCCTACCAGGAGTGCTTGGAGAGATGGTTGGAAGGTGCGGAATGGATGTTGCAGAACGACATGAGGTTGTTGCAGGATAGCGATGACGATGAGGATGGGTCCTATGGGGACTTTCAGGAGAATAGCAGGTTTACTGACTATTAGGATTTTATTAGGTTATTTTGCTTGGTGAAATTGTTATTTTATTTTGGGAGTGTAACCGGTACAGGTACTAGGTTATATTTTATGTTTGGGTTTCACAGTATCATTTGATACTTGTATTGTTTCGTGTACTATCGATTGATACACACAATGTTTTATGTTTGATTTCACAGTATCATTTGATACTTGTATTGTTTCGTGTGCTATCGATTGATACACACAATGTTTTATGTTTAATTTTACAGTATCGTTTGATACTTGTATAGTTTCATGTGCTATCGGTTGATACACACAAAGTTTTGAAATATTGCTCATACTGGAGATAAGCGATATACTGTATTTAACGACTGCTGATTTCCATGATGAAAAGAGCAGACTTCAACAAATAGTATTCTAAATAATCTTGGTTGAACGGTTACCTTTGATCTCCTATTACACCCTGTTTGAAGCCTCCTTTAGCAAGCAGCACTCACTTCTTGTTGATCAAGAAGCCATCTGCTCCTATCGTACCACTATGTGACTAGGGCTCAGCCTGAACACGTTACAAGTAGCCAGACAATACAGACAACTGAATGAGATAGAACAGATCAAATGGCCAGCACTGTCTCCCAACCTGAACCTTATAGAAGCACTATGGTCAGATATGAAGTCAGAGCTGGGGGAGACCTGGGGTAGGATTGGAGACATTTCAACCCTGGAATGGGCTCTAAATATTGTTTGGTAGGGGATTTCTAGTGAACAGCTCATGGGATTAATAGATAGTATGTCTGGGTGGTTTCAGGCTGTGATTGACACTGAGGGAGGTGCCACAGTATATTAGTTTATTACCAGACACTATACCTTTGAATCCCCATACCTTTGAACAATATATTAGTTTAATCTTCATGAACCGTGACAAAATGCAACCGTGGTCACAAGATATCACTCGACTCTCTCAGCCTCATACTATACCAGAACCAGAAGTGCGCCTGATTTCTGCTGGCCTGTCACTGTAGTCACCACTGATCACTGAACCTTCCTAATCTGTTTTAGTTCCCATATAATGACCCTCCCTGATCCGGAAGTGCCCCCGACATATTCCTACCCCCGAGTACATTACCTGCAAAACAAGCCCCCGTTGAAATACCCTTACCGGTCATTTCCGTCATTGTGCAAATCAGTGTCCAAGAAAAACCAAGAGGAATTCCCCAACAGTAATCTCCGGGAAAGTAAGAGGAAAAAACGAGGCTGCAAAAAAAAAATAAAAAAAATAAAAACTAGGCCTTATGTTTCTGCAATCTCCAGATCTCCTGCAGATACTCCTCAGACTTTTGATTCCCAAAGCCTGGGTCCGCAATCCCGAACCGCACTGCAGGGTCGCACAAGGCGTGTATAAAAAAAGTGAAAGAGTGAAAAAGGAAGAAACGGTGATACAGTGTTACCGTCTGGTCGCACTGGACTCATACGGCACCGCTTACTCGCCCCAGGAAGGAGAATGTCTAATAGTGGAGTATTGAGTTGTGTAAAACGGTGCGCAAGCGGAATATAAGCTGCTACATATGCACAGCGCTGGGCGAGGGGGTGGAAGAATACCACGTGTTTCTGCGATGCTACCGGCTTTTCCCCAAGCGAGTGGGAGCTGCCAAAGCTACCATAGTTATCCTGTATATTCGTGAACTCTCGGGGGCGTTGGAAGTTACACTATCTATCTGTCTATCTATCCTGGGAACAGCGGGACCAGCCAGCCGCTATAGTGCGGCCTCTACGAGTAGATAACGAACTTGGATTTGTCAACATGATAAACAAAAGTTACCAGTAGGCACATTAACTACCTCAGGTGCATGTTCCTACTGTGCCCAGAGCGCCTAGGTGTGCAAGGAGCCTCACTAAGTGCTTTGCTGGCTGCCGAGTCTGCAGGTATCATACACGCTATGGGTGAGGCTTGCCGTAGCCAGTATTATGTAGTGTTTGGGATCGAGCATGGAGCATATGAGAAAGGCAACCAGTAGGAAACTAACCTTGAGGGCTGTTACTTCCAAAAGTGCGCAAAAATAACGTTGCAAGTAGGACGTTGACCAACTGAATCGCCAGACTGGCTGGAGGATGCAAGGCACCCTCATTCAGTTACGGGTATAGCACAGCACCTACGTACAGACAGTGTGAATGTATGCGCATATTCTATCCGCCTCTCAAATCCATAAGTCTCGAACACGAATGGTTAGCCTTGTGGCTTATGGGCACTGCCATTGCACACACCCCGCCGTTCTATGTACTGCCACAGAAGATTTAGCCCAGTGCGGCTCGGGGGTTGAGTGTTTGAACTGGGCTGGTTGGGATTGAGTCATGAGACGTCACTCGATGGCTTTTAGCTGCAAGGTTCCATTCACTCTGTTGAGCACTGGTTGCAAGGGCGGGGGTTACGTGCCCACGTGTATCTACAATAGGGAAATTTTATTAGAGAGGTCTATGGAGGGAGAAGCGACTAGGCGGTTCCCGCCGACTAGCCAGGAAATGAACCGGAGATCAGAGGGTATGAAATGAAATGGTCAGGAAAAGTTTTGGCAAGGAAAACTCTTGACAAAGGGAGTTGTCGGGGAGACTCGCGGAAACCGAAACAAGTGAGATAAGCGAAGTTTGGAAGGAAGAAAGCGAGCTGGAACAGAAAATTCAGAGCGGAGGAAAAGGAGTAAACGAGGATTTGAGCATGTTGGGTTAGGTAGAAAACAGGTTGACAAGCAGACTCGGTAAATAAAAAATGTGGAATATCGGGGGAAAAAAAGGGAGAATAAAGGGGAAATATAGAGAAAAGGTAAAGGAAAGTAGGGAGAACATAAGAACAAAAGTAAGTAAGTGGGGAATGCTAGCAAATGAGGAACGAAATAAACCAGGAAAAGAAAAAGGCGGCTAACACATCGTAACGCTTTGTGGCATCGTGATATCATAAAGTGCGATATCAGTGATCCAACCTCTATCAATCCAAAAGAAATTAAGGAAAACATCCACAAATGCCGCCACTATCTGAATACCTTCGAAGGCACTATCCCCAACCAACTCCACCTCAATTTCACCCGGAGCTTGCCTAGCTTCCTGGTCCGAATACTTCATCTGTGTGAAGTCAAACCGCCCAGATTCACATGTCAGCGTGGAATCTAGCAGGTCTTGCATCTGGGTACATGCGATGCAATCGTCTAAATGGCTAAAAAGCTCCGGTGACGCCAGTATAGCCCAAACAAGATCCATTCCATTGTGCCCGATTAGTCCACGGAGCGACACGGACGCTTTAGAAATCAGTAACAAGTCCCCTATCGTAAGCATTGCATAGGAGGTGTTTCTGGTTCGCTGAAAGTGGTTGATGAGATTTATTGCGTTGTAGAGCTGTTTCTCGGGAGTGTCTTGGCCCTTCAATCTAGGCAGGCTTTCATCGGCCCAGTGATTGAGCGGCTCAACTGAGAATATGCACTTCTGGTCCAAAAGCCTTTCTGATATCGAGGAAGCGTGGCTCCAGATCTGACTCACCTGGAAGTTGAGGAGCCCTGACGGCGAAAAGTAGAAACCATCGGGTTCTATCTGAAGAACAGCTTTCTTCATAAGGGCCAGTAAGTCCGTATCCATACGGAGACAACCAAGTTTATGCTTATAAACTTTACCGACCCCGTCCTCGTCAGTGTAGATGTATGAGTACTCGTGGGTACCATCGTTTCCCAGACCCCGGCTATCGACAAGTTCTCCTTCTATCGCAACTGAAAGGTGACCGGGAGAGGGGCATAACACGACCGTCTTCTTAGAGTTGCCCTCCATAGCTCTCATGTCCGAACCGGGATTTCTGAGGAGACCGGATATACTGCATGTGTGTTGCGGAGATACTTGGGACATCCCATCCTCGAAATCTTTGGCACGGAGGCCTTGAGGACGGTTGGCTTTCCGGTCGAACATTTCTCTCTTTATTTCTCCCGCTAATTCTCCCACGCATTCCGTGCGCGCGCCATAATCCGTATTGGCAGACTGTTCTGTATTTCCTCCACAATCCCCCATCTTCTCAGCCCACCCCGAAGTATCGGAGAACGAGATGACTTCGTTGTCGGACAGACACATCCCAGTGATTGATTGCCAAAGCCTTGACTTGAACTTGAAGGGTCGGCTTTCCACACCCAGATCCTGATAATAACTGTGAAATTCTCGGGGGAGTTGGTCCTTGGTCACCGATCTCCTACGGTATTCAACAATGCATCCGCCAGAGCCGTGTCTGAATTGCAACCAACCCAAAGGCCCGGACCACTGGGTTGGGAGCTCCATAAGTTTCCTGTTGTTTGGCTTGCTTTCAATCGACTGAAATCCAAGAATTGAACAGATAGCGGCTAAGTCACGTCCCTTCCACCGCACTGGAACAATCCCGTTCACCGACTCAGATTCGTATCGCATCCTGTAAAAATCTTTACCATTTTCTGGGCTCATCCCGAGACCCTCTAAGAAGTTGACCCAACTCGCTTGTACGAGCACCGTCCCGCTTGCTTCCAGGTCCCCGTTCGTTCCCTTCGATTCACGTCCGAAACCGGCAGAGGACGAGATCTTAGGTTGCCACCTTTTAGCAACTAGCAGGGAGACGCTGATAGTTGGTGTCATAATCCGCGTTTGCATACGTAGGGCAGAAGGCAAAACCACGACAGATTTCCATGTGCCAAGGCACTGCTTCGAAAGACCCAAGCGGTGGCGAGTGAGTATTTGATCCGACGCGAAACACACCGTGATGAGGGTGAGCAGAGCCACAATCGCCCCTAAGAGCGAGCAAACAGCAGATATCCAGTCAGCCGTTGTGTCTGCAGTACTCGAGGCTAGTGAAGCCGCTTCAATGGCACCATGTTCCAGAATTGCCATTTGGATCGCCTACGACTAGTTAGCTCCTCCTTGAATCCAGGAGTCAATAATCGAAGATTACTCACAATAGGAATATCTGGGGGATCTCCCAAATACGTATTCAGCTAGAAAGCGCTTGCTGACTGAGCAATTGCGAAGTTAAAGGTATCGTAGAAATTCTGAAAAAACTCGAATACCCCAGCGGGTGGCGGAATACGGCCGAAGAAACATGCGAAAACAAACTTCACATACCGGTATAATACAGCAAGAAACGAAGCTATATAAGTTCGTGATACTTCAGTACATAAAACACGAGAAATGAGGTTATACACCTGGCGTCGTCTAAGTGGTCCCCAAATGTGTTCTCTGAATTTTGCGCAGGCTGCAAAAAGGCACCGAACCCAAATTGCTCGTACTGCTTGCACATAGACCGCTAACGCAACGCCAAGCCAACGCCAAGGAGTATTGCAAATTATCGGTGGCAAACCAGAAACCGAGAGATCCAACCATCTATGATACTTGTATTTTCATCGTGCATTCGGAATTGGGAACTAATAGGAACACCAGTCCCAGAAGAGAATTCTGAAAGGGGACAAAAACTAGGCTTTTGTGCTTATCCTGATTGATGATTTCAACAATAGATGTAGTTGAGAGGTAAGGAAAACCACAAACAAGCAGTAATATAGAAAGAAATAATTGCCTTCCATCCAGCCTTCTTTTCAAAATCTTTACTGCTGGCCCACTCCCTATTGGTATTTTATCCTACCTCCTGCTTATGGTCTACCAAGTTTTCCAAAAAGTCTTATCTCCAGCATACCCCACTTGTATACCTATTTTCCAATACCTTAAATTCATAAATTCTCTCCAATCTTTTTCCTTCTCTCCTTGCTCCCAGCTTGCTTTCAGCTCTCATAGACCAGCCTCTATACTCTGAGCATATTTGGTCTTCAGTTCTAGCATAGTTTTCTGTATAAAAAGACGAAAAAAGATAAGCAGAAATAGGTACAAAATCTTGTAGAATTCTAGCCATAGAATTCATTACCACTCCTGGCCTCTACAACAGCTGCAATTTATTAGAACATTAATGATATAAGCCCATTGATATAATCTTTTGATAAATGATTCCACTTATCTAAGACAATCTCCTATATCACTACATTATAATAATTCCACTTAATCTCTCTCTTTACTCTATCTTTAATATATAGCTAAACCTCCTCAATATGTTTTAAGTTAAAAGAGCAGAATAGCAATGCAATTCTCTCAAAGCTACAATCTAGAGATTTAGCAAAATTGTAGTCTTTTATATGAGAAAGAGCTCTATTCTCAGGAAAGTAAAGAAGTGCTCCCCTTAAAGGCATCTGGTAAAATAAGAAAGAGAAAATCTTAGAATAAAGAACTTGCTCCTAGTATATATACCAATTAATACAAGTTCTCTCTTTATGTTTTTCACTCTGTATTTTTGGTACTCGAGTGGTGTACTGTTTATTAAGTCCAATAAAGTAGTTGTAATCATCAGTATCTATTTGAAATATCTATTATAAGTATGTAATTAATGCTTACCTCTCTGCTAGAGTTTTAACTAGAAAAGGGAAAAAGTGCCAGGAGAGCTGAGATCCTTCATAGCCAAACATGATTTGCCTCTAAAACATAGCTGCTAATAGTTAGGGAAATCTCTGATCCAGGTTTTATGGTAAATACTACTTACTAGTATAGTGAAAAACCCCCTTAGCATAAGAGAAGTATAGTATGCTAACTTTGAAATATAACTTATCTGTAAAAAGAACTTTTGTACAATTGAAGTACTAATACTTCAATGCCCATTCTAGCCTTACTGATTTGACTTGTAGAGTTAGGAAAGACTTCTTGATCAGTTGACAGCAGTGGATTCTATTACCTGCAAGGATATTGAATAGAGTGTTACTACAAATACTAAGTTCAGATTTAGTTATTAGTTCATATAGTAGTTTCTGGTAGTAGATAGCATCTTAAAGAGCTAGAGCAATAACATGCTATTCCTCTACAGTAGTGAATACCTCATTATGAGCTTCTATATAGCAGGAGAAACATATAGGTTTTTTTCAGAACATGGATCTTGGATTCAGGTTTGTAGAATAGAGAGAGTAGAGAGCCTAACAATATTAAAGTAGGTTGAAATTGGTATATTAGTTGTCGTAACTATTTTATGCAGTAGAAGCTGCCAAGGATCATAAAAATTTGCAAGTTCTACTATTTGTCTATACTTGAATCAAGAGGTTGTAGGTACTTATTGCTGTACTATGCTTATTTCACTACTTAGAGGAACAAATGCTATTACTACCTATACAGTTACTTAGTACAATTCTTTATGAAATAAAGCTTCTCCTTGATGGCAATAGTAGTAGTCTAATTATGAGAGTGTCTTACCAGGACTGCTGGAATACAAATTGAAGTTCAGATACTAAGCAGGTATATCATCAGGAATCTTTTGTCCTCTCTGAATCAGTGTCAGTAGTTCTTATACCACCTTTAAGCCTATCATTCTTGTTACCTCAACTTTAGTTTATCTACTCCACAGTTATAATCACCACTATGGCCATTATTACTCTTGTAATTATTGTTATTATTTCTCTTTATTACTGTTTTAAGATTGTATATAATATCACTAATCTAGTTTTATCCCATTTCTACTAGTTCTGGAACACTGCTTATAGTTACCTGATTCCGAATACACAATTCAGATAAGAATAAAGGTAGTGCATCTAGGTAATAATGGAGATATAATCCCAGGTAGTTGTGGGCAGGATACAAAGATTTAGGCAGAAGGCATATTATGTTTCTGGCTGGCAGGGTAGTGACTGTGGTTGTGTATATTTCTTCCTGTTGTTAGGGTTTGGGTGGCAGTCATAGATGTTTTCTCTTTCTGTATATACAGAGGAAACAAGTGGTTGAGGACCACTTGTCGAATACATCCATTCCTACCTCCACACAAGCTTTTTTCCTCCACTGCACAAGGCATCCACTGTCGCCACGTGCTATCAAGTAATTCCCTGTACTGTAAGTAATAACATCAGTCCGCAGCACCGCCACCGGAGACCCCCACCCTTCTCCATGATATCAGCACTGCCCGATATCAACCGTCTTAAACTTTGTTTAATTTTTCTGCAAAGCACTTTGGAAATATGCACTTCCCATGAGCAGGATAAAATACTTTCCAAGTTCTTGCATTCGGCCCAGTGATTGTTTAGTGGTGTGGTGATTCAGATTTCACTCATCAGCTCCCCGGAGAAGCCCAAAGCCGCTCAACCCAACCAAGCCCAACAGACCTGACCAGCTCATAGGAGAGCGTAAGCACCAAGGCTGCGAAAGCAGTCCCATCGGCGGTTAGATCACGTTTAGCCTACGCAAAGGAGGAAGAAATGGAAGGAAAAGAAACAATACCTGCAGGATTATATGCACCAGATTGTTTCCAATTTCATGAAACAGACACAAGCGTGGAACCAGCAGACCGGAACCTTCAGATAACCCCTAAGCCTCTGCCTAGAGTAAGGCATGAGTTGTTAGGGGCTAAATATTTTGAACAGCAAACCGTATCCTCACAGCTGGCCCTTGAGGTCATGCGAGTGGCCATCCCCTCTTCCAAACCCCCTATAGCTACTAACTTGATGCATCATTGCATCGAAAGAAAATAGACTCAATTCTCGATTCTCACTTGTAGGGCCGGACAAGCAGTGGTGAGTTGGACACTTTCTCGAAAGATGAAGTGTCTTCTCAGGAATCAAAGAAACAGATCGAGCCTTGCCGGGGAGTCAGCTTGCAGCAAGCAGCAACAGGAGGGCCAGTATGGACACGATTCTACCACGGACCTTGCGGAGTAGAAAGGCTTCCATGATACCAAGTATTTAATGGCAATCTCGTATTAATTTGGCGGACGTGTCTTCCACTCCCACCGTTATTACTATCCCTTGAACAGGGATGGCTTGCGTGCCCGGGGCTAGGTTTTCAGATATCCAACTCCCTGGCCAGCAATGGCAGCGGCATCTACAATAGTATTAACCTAGATGTTCTTTTGTTGGGGAAAAAAAAACTCTTTCGGGTACTTAAGCGGTTCGCCTCGTATGGAGATCGGCAAATTCCAGCGTATGATATTAGGAAATTTTAATTTCACTTCAACCTCCCACAAATTCCGATAGAGTACTCATCTAACGGTATTCGTATAGGTTGGGATAACACGCGATCGCAAACCTGGGGAACCCCAGACTTAAGCGCATTATAAATTATTAAGATAGTGAAGGCAAGGATGCAAGCAAATGTCTTCTCCCCCCGACAGACTAAACTTCACACACCCAGCCCTCCGGACCCGTGCACGATATGGAATAACCCACAGCATCAACCTCATTGCTGCGTTGGCAATCGTATGCCCAGGCTGTAACGAACTGCAAAGACATATTGCTTCTACAGCTCACGAATATGTTGTTACCCCAATCATTTCAGTTTTTTTTGCGCAGGGTTATGGCACGTGACATGACACACTATGAGAGGGGCCATCATAAAAAAATGTAGTTCGCCCGTTCAACTAGTCAAAGGCCATACAAAACTGGAGCCTTGCTATCTCTGCGCCATCCCGTTCCTCGCATTGCCAGCAAGGTGCGAAGTGCTGTGATCCGAGAGGACGGTGATCCAAAGCGGCGGATGAGATTCTGGCATGTGTGTGGGGATGCCAGTGGCAAACAGTCACTCGGTGCAGGGGTAATCGGCCAAGGTCCTACCTCTCATCAATGGAGAGGCCCGGTTTGCCAAAGTGACGTCTCATTACTACCGGTACCATAGTCGCTAGAGCGCCAACCGCATCCCGAGCCTTGTATTAAATATAGCGCGAATGTCATAGGATCCAATGGGCTAATGGATGGGGGAAACGGTGACCCGAACGCGCGTAGGACCTGCCATGTACCTCTCCCCCAAATTGGCTAACACCCGTAGACTCGATCATGCACGTGGGCCTCCAGTGGCCAGGGAATTATTTAGAGAGGTTGGAAAAATCAGCTCCTCACCCCCCTCAGATAAATCGACACTGACTTTGCAGACACAGGATCAGTCTAGGCAAGGTTGACACCTCAGAAGTGTGAAGGGCTAACGGTCCAGCCCAAAATCCGAAAAAGCAGCGCTGTAGGTAAAAGCCATCAAGCCAGCCGCAAGTGCACCTAAACGGATTTCTTAACATCTAGCGGGTTAATTAACTGGTGGGCCGTAATCTCGACAATTCTTCGAAAGCCCTGCCATATGTTGATCTATGACATCGGCTTGTCGAAAAAGTTTTTAAGCGGATCCATCGCAGCCAACCGGTACTTCCCGAGATGCCAAATGGACTCTCGGCCTGAGAGGGGCACGGGTGCGTAAAACGTGAGTTTTCACAGCCGCACGGGTTGATCTATGATGCAGTGGAGAGCCCGATAAATGGCTCACGCCAGATCCAAGGCCCTAAGAAAGTCCATGCTGCAAAGTGCATCTAGGCAGGAACCGGTATCCGCTTTCGGACCATGCGCGTGCTCGAGGAGGAAAAAACTTCCATCTTCTGCACAAGATACCGAGAACAGGATACTACGCCCTCTTGGCGAACGCGGAGTGCAACCTAGTCCTCAATACGCATAAAAAGCCCTTAGCGTTCCATCTCAGTTACCAAGCCCGTCATTTGCCCTCCCGATATTAGCCTCATGCGCAGTTTCCCAAACATACTGGTACGAGTATAGTGGTGTAGTACGGTATTTGAAGGACGTTTGTTTTTTCCTATTTGTGCACTGCCACGGCCCGAGGCGTCTAACTTGAGGTAAACGCAGTATCGCCATCGAGCCCCAATGCGAAGGGTGCGGAAACCCTCAGTAAGTTAATGTTTATGATCCCAGAAAAGTGCGGGGTTGCTTGTTTTATCGAGGGAGGACGTTAAAATTACCGTTATTGGTAAAGCTCTTCTGCCGTCCCAAACAGGAACTCCGACCCCAAACGCTACCAACGGCCAAAGCGTCGTCTCCAGTACCAGTACCGGTACATAGTCTACAGTACTGTACTCGTACCGTGCTCGAGCGCTAAGGGCAGACCAATATCATAGTCCGCACCAAAGCAGCAAGCTTCACAGAAGCCGCTCCCGCATGGCTTTCCATCGCTGCGCTACGGTAGTACGGCACTCGAGCACTGGCAACCTACAGTCTTCAGCGGGGGCACGACGACGAAGACTACAATAGTGGACGGAGAGCAGGGGCAAGTTATTTGGCGGGCAAAGAAGCGAGTTCGGAAAGGGAGGGTAACTATGATATCATACAACTAATATGATATGATACCTGTTACCAATCCCCGCTTGTCGTCACCCGCCGGTTTTTGCCGCGCCTCAGTTGAGGATTGCAGTCCTCCTTCCTTCACCCTCGCTTGCTCCCCCTCCTGCTCTTGGCACTGCCATCCGAAGCCACTGGCGATCCCACGGAATGCTGCACAGGATACGGTATCCGTCCTATCAAGCCCGATTTCACCCCACACTCCGCTTCGGGTTTGCACCACCGGCATTTCGAGACATGAACACATTCCGCGAAAAAAATTTGCCGCTTAGTCCTCCACTCCTACGAGCCCGGAGATCTGACCCGGAATCGCACGCGAGGCTCAGGTGAACAAGGATTCCTCTGACCTCCGATATGATTTTAATGAACTTCGATTGGGGGCCTCCCGGTTCGGAAAAACAGCTGACCTCATCTTCAGGTCGTGAGACATGAAGAACGATCTCGGGCATGGCTGTGTTTGACTCAACGCGCTATGCTTTGATCTTTCCCGGCAGCTCACGATTCACCCTTATCTTTAGCGTTATGGAGCCTTCTATCCCTTCGTTTGATGCCGAATTTCAGGACATTTTAGCGTTGCAGTAGTGCTGCGATCAACAAAACCAAGTCAGTAACCAGCAAGCGGATCAACTCAAAGCTAGGAATAAAAGAGAATAGTACTGGCCCCCATTTTGCAAGGTACATTTGTGGCTAATCACAGAGGGATACATGTCATGAGAACTATTGCTGTCTGTAAAATGGTAATTATCATGACTTGTCCTACAGCTCTTCCAGTCTCAGCACATGCACCACAACCACCACCCCAAAAGAATGACTGAATGGAGTGATGTCCTGTATGATAGTGAGGAGGAAGAGGCGGAGTTTATACATTTGGAAGAGTACCTAGATACTTACCGAGCAGATCATGAAGAAGAGGAGACCAAAAACGAAAGATCCAGCAGGAGTCATGCAGGAAATGATGAAGGGGTTCAGGCAACAAGGAGGCTTCCAGCTCTACCACCAGCACCAGAGTATACTCCGCTCCACCATCCTACAGTACAGCATAACCGCCAGGCACAATTTCTAGATGGCTTTAAGGCAGAGAGTCTGCTTGACTATTTTCAATTGTTTTTTTATAACAACCTCTTCGACCTTCTAGTGAAAAATACAAACTAGTACGCAGAAAGTAAGAATGCTGGAAGGAATGGAACTCAGTAATGGAAGCCCATCTCAATCTTGGAAATGAAGATTTTCTTCAGCCTTATAATCTACATGGAAATATTCCCATCCACCTAAGTGAAGGACTACTAGAGTCGAGATTCAGAGTTTCCTTTCCACCATATCGGAATGTACCTATCACAAAATCGATTTGGGCAACTGAACCGGTACTTGCATATTTCTGAACCTTATGAGTCCCTACCTCGTTCAGAGTAGTATCTTAAAGTACAGCCACTAGCCAACCTCCTTATACAGTGCTATTAGGCCTATTTCTTACCTTTCAGTGATACGGCTGTTGATGAAATAATGGTGCATTTCACTGGTCACTCAGTCCATACTTTATTACTACAAGGGAAGCCTATTCCTCAAGGTTATAAAATATTGGCCTTATGTGACCATGGATATACGTATTCCTTCATTTTTACTAGCAGAACTAATTCGTTTGCAGAACTCAATCCTTACTTGTATTCAGGACAAGTAAGGCTTAGTCCTACTTCACAAGCTATGTACCAGCTTACAGCAGCACTACCTTCAGATCAGCACTCATTTATTGTCTATATGGACGATTATTTTACGAATATTCAACTACTCCAAGCCTTACGGGAAAAGGGTATAGGGGCATGTGATACATCCAGACCCACTTCTGCTGAGTACCCAATGGTCTTTAAGTTTGGAAAGAAGAAACCTGTATTTCCTTTGAATACAATATCTGGAGTGGTTTGTCAGAGTGTTCTTGTCTGCTTATGGCAAGACAATAATCTAGTAAGATTTATGAGCACAGTTCATGAAATTACACCAGAGACAAGAAACTTTCCCAACAAGCAGCATCGACATCCATGAATTACAGACACCAATCGCTGCAATATCACCCAATTTTTTGGTGATCAACACCATGTTACGATGCCCACACCCAAGATTACTATCGATTACAATAATAAGATGAATGCCGTTGATCTTGCCGACCAGTACAGAAGTTACTGTGCTACTCAGCTTAAGGTAGCTTGAGTTTGGATGCCAATATTTTTTTGACTTATTGATACTACCGTTATCAATTCCTGGACTCTCATGAAGATTAGTGCAAAACCAGAAACCCGAGCAGCTTCCCAACATCGTCAGGTTCATAGACTCTTCGGGCTACGTCTTGCACATTTACTAGTTACCCCAGGATACCATGACCTAAATCCCACCCAAGCCCTGCAACTGGAAAGTACCTCTTGTAAAACGATACCTCAATCACTTATCTGAAATTTGTCAGGTATTGTCCCACCTGGTAACAATCAACAGAGTTGCTCACTTGGTTAGTATTTATTTTACAAATTTTACTTCTTACTTCACCTACTTACTATAAATGTAGTCTATGTTACAAAGTATACAATTCTTCCTGAAGTAAGAAAAGAGAACCAAACACATAGGCGGGAGCGGGAGAAAAGGCAGCAGTGTTTTTTTTGTCATTACTTAGCAAAAGGTGGTGAGGTTGTGGAGGAGATTCATGATCAGTTTTTAGGATGGCATAAGTGGAAGGAGCTTGTAACCGGTACGGGTTACCATTGTTTTATGTTTGGTTTTATAGTATCATTTGATACTTGTATTGTTTCGTGTGCTATCGGTTGATACACACAATGTTTTGCAATATCGCTCATACTGGAAATAAGCGATATGCTGTATTTAAAGACCGCTGATTCCCGCCATGGAAACAGCAGACTTCGACAGACAGTATTCTTAAATATACTTGGTTGAACGGTTACTTCTTTGATCTCCTATTACACCCC
>PYWC01000059.1:242721-265134 GCA_003182015.1 Tuber magnatum
CTGATTCCCGCGATGGAAACAGCAGACTTCGACAGACAGTATTCTTAAATATACTTGGTTGAACGGTTACTTCTTTGATCTCCTATTACACCCCGTTCGAAGCCTCCTTTAGCCAGCAGCGCTCGCTTCGTGTTGATCACGAAGCCATCTGCTCCTATCGTACCGCTACGTGACTAGGGCCTGGCCCGAACACATTACAGAGCTTACTATTTTCTTTTGTTCTTACTACAAAATTCCTCTTTGCAAAGATGTTTGCTTTTCACTTTTTCATGCAAGTTAAAAGTCCCTTGGCCTTGAATATTCAGATCAAAGTTCTTTTTTTATCTATCACGATCAAAATGGGAGGCACAAGATGAGTAGATTAGTCCTAAGTTGACTATTTTCTATGCGGTATCGTTCTCAGTTTAAGTTCAGTGCACCATTTAGTGTCGTTGCCACAGTGCCAGTGAAAGTCGTGAAATCAAAGGAAGGGATGGAATAGAAACTGGAGCGATATGGAGAAACGGTACCGAACTTCATTGTGTTTGAATTAATTGCAGGTGAATATCAGCAAGCTTGTAAGGCGTTTTGGGGGCTGGCTCAGATATCTGGCAGTGGCGCCGCATACCTGTAAACCAATATTACCCCTCCATACCTCGAACTCGTGCTTACTCTCGCTGCATTTAATATATTGCGGCAACTCCCCTTCACCAAACATTAGATCCCTCTTTAACAGCTGATCTGAGACACTCCAAATAGTCGGCTGCGCCTATCAGCAAACAAAAGGAAGCCCAGCAGGCAAAGTCCTTACCGGTGATTTCCAAGAGGAGAACATGAAATTTTTACCAAAACAACAGCCTGACAACCCCCAGCTACGTATCTTCTGGTCTCCCAATTCTGTCCACCAAACAGCTATTAACCAATACAAGCTTCCGATCACTAGTATGCTGATTAAACAACTCAAACCGCTTCCCTCAAAGTCAAAAGGATTGCCGCCCCTTCCAATTTGCTCACTTCCTCGTCAATCTCCTGAATGGTCTCTGAAGCAACTCAACTTGCTATACAGCACGGCTAGGAGTTGATTCGTCGCTTATTTCCTGCGAGAATACTGCTCGGCTGTAAAAATCATATTCTGTGCTGCCTCTCCGTGCTTCTTGTCCTTTGTACCGACCTTCTTTACAAGTTTCTGATAGGCCCTCTGATTCTTGGTTAACTCTGCGTGCAGTTGTGTAAGGGTCCGAGCGCTGGCAATCTCATTGATAGAGATATTGATCAATAGTGCATTAAGTGACTTGTCCTGGTCGTTTCTGCAATTTTAAGCTAAAATGTGATGAATGTTGAGAGAGCAGGATATCAAAGGAATCAATAGAGATATTTATACAATGATTTGCCATACCAAAGTCACCGCATAGAAACTCGACAATAAATTTGACATTTTTCAGGATGCAAATTCAATCTAGAAATATACTGTTTCAAGGTGGTCCCTGAAACATCCAAACCACTCACATCCTCTTAAAATACAGAGCGGTAAATTTAAGAATCTACAATTGAAGCGTCGCAACCCTTCTCGGAGTAATCCACTTCTATCGGGGTAGTGTCTATCGATGTTAGCCACGTCTGAACCCATCGCTTACCCAAGATGCTCCGCCAGGTAAGCGAAATAGCATATATATGGTGACAGAAATCTGAGATCTACCAAAGCAAAGACCCACAACTGTGACAGATTATTCTCACAACTGCACAAAACCTCCGGGAGGACTTGTAACTCGTTATAATACACCTAAAAATTCTCTCCGGGCCCAGGCATCCTCAGGATCTCAAAGGAAAATCATACAATATCACTCACCTCCGCGAGTTGGGTGCGGAGCCTCAGCTGCCCTGTGGGTCAGGTTAGGAAGTTAGAAGTCAATCATCCTATAGGACCTCGGTCTGAACCTCTCGCTCTATCGACCGCATTGCCAGGACAGGTTCGCCTGCAGCTAGTGCGTTTGAGATAAGAGGTTTCTTTATGATCTGTCTCAAACTCGAGACAAAACATCAGGCCTACGATATCCTGGCGTCTCTCCGATTTGTATTGAAGGTATTTGCTTCAGCCCCTACTCTATTTCAACGCACTAGCGGGAGGCAAATCCTGCCAGATGTGCGGTAGCTATACCCCACCCCCACCCCTCCTACCCGTTGCAGTTACTAATTTTCCGAAAACAGTTGCCGTGAACTTGTATGGGCTCTCATCCCCACATGTATGTGAACCCTGGTTTTCGGGTATGATACCCCTCGCCAGCTATGAGCACTATTGAATCCCAACCATCCCCACTCAACCTTCCCCCCCTTCTCGCCCAACCTGCTATGATACCCCGTTCTTATTTCACGATTCTCGGCACGCTCCGAAACCTTAATTCTACTCCAGCTCCTGGATACTTCCCCAAATATTACGCAACCCCTCCCACACCTGTTCAAGAGCATTGCTTAGAATTCCAGTCCTGCGGGCAATCCGCACCGCCGAGTACTTTCTACTCTGAACCTCCTTCCTATGTCTCATTTTTTTTAGCTCTCGCCCTCTTCCCGAGTGCTCGCTGGGCTGTTTTGAAGACAGCCCGGTGGAGAAAGTGGAGGGCTGCCCGGGGTTGGGTGTTTCTGTTGATGCGCTTTGGTTTGTTGTAGGGAGTTGGAAAGTTAATCTATGTGTTCAAAAATACGGTATCTCATTTCTGTATGGTGGTGTGACTGTGTCGGTCATGTGACACAGTCACATGACCAGTTGTTATGCTAGAAGATTCTAGCCAGGTATATAGATTTCCTTGGTATGAGTCAGTGTTCGTGTAACCATAGAAGGGTATAAATAGGGGTGTATTTTTCCTTTCTGTTAGAAGAGCACGCAAGCTTGGATTAATCTATGAGTCTTAAAGATATATCTTGTTCACCAGGTCTACTCCACTATCACAAGTGCAAGTGACTTAGATACAAATATTCTCAGGTTATGAGCCCGGGTTTGTGAGATCTTCCGCAAACCTGAACATCATATACCACAAGGCCATAAGAGCACTCCTAAGCGAGCGTATACCGTTAATCCTCCCCTCAAACTCCTCCTTCAACAAAAACCAACCTGGCCCGCCAGTACTTTGATGCACTAGACTGGTGGACGTGTCCTTACTGCAACAAAAAACGCCCTCTTTCACCTGATTGTCTTCTCCCTTCCTGTTGTGAAAAGTACTACGACGATATACGCCGTGACGCAATCAGGAGCCTAGGCGAGATAAATAGTTGGCGATTTTGGTCACAAAGAAACCGACCCCTTCCACAAAACAGACGATCAGAAACGACAGTAATCGGAAACGTACCACGATAAAGCAATATGTCGAACGATACCGAAACTGTCTTCAAGCTATCCGTAACCGACTACCCAAAACTACAAGGACAAGAGAACTACCAGACTTGGGCGCAAGCCTGGCTGGTTGCCTTCGAAGTCCTTGGTCTGTCAGAGGTAGTACTGGGAACGGAAAAGAAGCCTGAGATCCCTACGATCGGAGCATCAGAAGATGCTACAAAAGTCACGACGTGGAAGAAAAAGGACACTAAAGCTAGATTCTACCTCTACCAAGCAGTAAACTCCATCTACCATGCCGACATCTCTGCCAAAAGTTCAGCAGCGGAGGTCTGGCAGGCGTTCAAAGACCGATTCGACAAAGAAACTCCCGCTACCAACATGATGCTACTTGAAGCCATCTGGAAAATCAAACTTGTCTCCACCCAATCCATCTCCGACCATGCCACAAAGTTCGAAACTGCATGGAACCGTCTTGCACAACGATGTTCATCAGCTGATGATGAAACAACCAACGAATTCCGAACCGCGATGCGAGCATGGACACAAGCAGAAGAAGTCAAGGGCACTGTCTTCATGCTATCCATCAACCAGTTGCACCCTGATCTATGCGATGTCTTGTCGGCAAGAAAGACAACCAGATACGTGGACGTTCGGGATTACTTTCTAAGCAGGGCAGCAGAAAAAGGAGAAGGTAAAGAGGAGGAAAAGGTACTATCGGTACCTTACAAGAACAAGAAACAGATGTATTGCACATGGTGTGCAGCAAGAGGTGGGAAAAGCGATACCCACAATACTAACAAATGTCGAGGTCTCTCAAGGGAAAAAGCCAAAAAGAAGAAACGGGACAACAAGCCAAACACCGCAGCTGTTACCGACGCTACAGTCACGGTTCTGATGGCGAAAGCCAAGGAACCTCCTACACCAGAGGAAGAGGTTGTCTGTATGACAATCGGGGAAGTCACGACAGAATGGTTATGTGATTCTGGGGCATCGAACCACATATCTCCCAATTCAGGTGACTTCCAAAGTCTTACGCCTTCCTCCAAAAAGATAGTAACAGCAGACGGTAGAATTCACCAGGCAACTGCATCCGGAGATGCTTACCTCCACGTGCGCCTGTTGGATGGAACCAAACATACAGTCATCCTCAAACGAGCACTGTATGTACCCACGTTTCGATACTCATTGGTATCTGAATCCCGATTGGACGATGTTGGAGTAAAGGTTACGGTAGAAAAAGGAAGAAGGATGTTTGAGAAGGAAAGGAGGATTTTCATGGTTGCGGATAAGAAAAGTGGGTTGTGGTATGTTAGGATGAGTAATGAGAAGTCTTTTGTTTCTGTTTACGAAGAACAGCACAAAGCCCTTGGACATCCGAGTGTGATTAAGGATTGTTACAAGGACGCCACCCCTATCGCTCCTCCATCAGACTTTCATTGTACAACATGCAATTGGAACAAAACCACGCATGTAAAACCAAAGTCAAAGGACATCGAAACCAAGTCAGCTTTCGACAAAGTCCATTCCGATCTTAGTGGTCAAATGTCCACATCTACACTGGGAAAAAATCTCTACTACATGACGTTTATAGATGATTATACCAGGTATTGTTGGATTTACCTACTAAAGACAAAGGACGGAGCAGAAGTTGCCATAAAACACTTCTGGGAAATGGTACTTACTCAATTCGGTAAACGAGTCAAGCGATTGCATAGCGACCAAGGAACCGAATACCTTAACCGGAAAGTGTCTGAATTCTTAAACACAAAAGGAGTCATCCACACCACATCACCAGCCTACAACCCTGAATCAAACGGAGTCGCAGAAAGGCTAAATCGGACCCTTACAACAATGGTACGATGCATGATGCCACCTGAACGAAAATCATTGTGGGGAGAGGCCTATTCCACAGCGGCTTACCTCTACAATCGACGGTGGCATTCATCAATAAAAACAACACCTTTCGAGCAACTATATAAAACGAAACCCACGATTAGTCACCTCCATCCCTGGTTCGCCGATGTCATGGTACATATCCCAGCTGAGAAGCGAGGAAAGTTTGACCAGACAGCAGAAGAAGGTCACCTAGTCGGATACACTTCCAGTCCGACGATTTACCGTGTTTACATACCTAAACGGCACACTGTGATCGAAGCAAGGGATGTGAAATTTGGAAAGACAAAAGGGGTATCGTTTGAATATCTTCAACGAACAATAGAAAGAGAAGAAAAGGAAATGTCGGATCAATCTAGTGAATCGGAACGTACCGATGAGGATGGGTCATCTACCCCAGTAAGACCGACAACACCAGTACCACCTCCGACTACCTCTATGCCCGGCGAATTCCAGTCAACACCTATTCCTCCTCCAGATACCTCCTCCTCGGAACCTCCAGCACCCCGTCGTTCTACTCGAGAACGCACTCAGACACAGAAAGCACGAGACGAAGAAAAACTTCAGATAGAAAAGAAGATACGGTCTCTGCAACGTCAAATAAAAGGAAACGAACGGGATTGTAAGCTGGAAGGCCTAACCGAGGACGAGATGCAACTTCTCCAGGAAAGAAGAGAGGAACTTGATGAACAGCTTCGGAATGAAGAAGGGAATCTTCAAAGATATACGGTTGTTGGTCTCATGTATCACATACCAGACCCCAATACGTATAGAGAGGCCATGGAATCGCAGGAGAGAAATGAATGGCAGAAAGCCATGGACGAAGAGATGAAGGTACTGAGAAAACGAGAAGTAGGAGTGGAAGTGGAAAAACCAAGTGGAAAAAAGGTATTAACAGGACGATGGGTTTATAAGGCCAAAGTCAAAAAGGATGGCACTATCGAACGTCGGAAAGCACGATACTGCGCAAAAGGTTTCAACCAAGCCCCAGGCGAAGACTATGAAGAAGTTTATGCCCCGGTTGCTCGGTTAGAATCCCTAAGACTCCTGCTGGCAGTAGCTGTCAAACGTGGTTATAAGTTCCGACAGATCGACATCAAGAGCGCCTTCCTATATGGCAATATAGACATGGAAACCTACCTGGAGCTCCCGGAAGGATATCGCGAACCAGGCAAGGTCTGGAAGCTTAAGAAAGCCATCTACGGACTTAAGCAATCTCCAAGACTATGGTACCAACGACTAACCAAAACCCTCGAAACCATGAACCTTAAAGTTACCGACTTCGACCCATGTATTCTTGTTGCAAAAAAGTTCTTTTGTTGCATTTACGTTGACGATATTCTAATAGCCGGAAAATCCTCACTAGTCGATACATGTATTGACAAAATACAATCCCATTTTCAATGTACAGACTCTGGACAAGCATCACTACTGTTAGGCATGCAGATCGAAATCTCAAAAGACAATCTCAAAATCTATCAGGAACGGTATATTACTGAGATCCTCGAACGATTTGACCTAAGCGAAGCCAAACCAGTTGCCACTCCTATTGAAGTCCATACTACACTTATGAAAGCAAAAGACGATGATCAACTATGCGATCAACGACAATACCAGTCCATCATTGGATCGCTGATGTACGCCGCTGTCGCTACAAGACCTGACATCGCACATGCCACTGCTTTCCTCAGCCAATTCTCCTCAAAACCCACCACCACACATCTTACCGCCGCAAAAAGGGTACTTAGGTATCTAAAAGGAACCAAGACCAAGGGATTACGATACAACCGAGACAACAAGGAGCAACCATTGAAGATCTTTACTGATGCTTCATTCGCCTCAAATCTCGAAGACAGAAAATCGTTTACCGGTCTGATCGTACAAGTTTACGGAAGTACCGTAATATGGCGATCAAAGAAACAAAAAACCGTAGCAACATCTACAACAGAAGCCGAATACGTCGCACTCGCATTCGCCGCTAGACAGAGCATCTGGCTTAGCCGAAGAATGTCACATATGGGAATTGAGACTGTACCGATCCTATACTGTGACAACACAGCAGCCATCAAGCTTACCGAAAACGCGGGCGTTTCCGACCGAACGAAACATATCGACGTTCAGCACCACTACACTAGAGAGCTACGGGAAGCGGGGAAGATAGATGTGATAGCAGTTGGAACAGAGGACAATTTGGCGGATATATGTACAAAGGGATTAGTTAAGGTGACATTTGAAGGGTTTTCTAATAGGCTGGGAATGGAACCGTAGGGGAAGTGTTCAAAATACGGTATCTCATTCCTGTACGGTGGTGTGACTTTGTCAGTCATGTGACACAGTCACATGACCAGTTGTTATGCTAGAAGATTCTAGCAGGGTATATAGATTTCCTTGGTATGAGTCAGTGTTCGTGTAACCATAGAAGGGTATAAATAGGGGTGTATTTTTCCTTTCTGTTAGAAGAGCACGCAAGCTTGGATTAATCTATGAGTCTTAAAGATATATCTTGTTCACCAGGTCTACTCCACTATCACAAGTGCAAGTGACTTAGATATAAATATTCTCACTATGTTTGTTGTACCTGTGATATTCCCGCTCTTTACGAAAAGTGCTATTTTTGAAAGATGAGTACAAAGAGTGAATAGGCTACCCATTAGATTTATTAAAGAGGTTCACCAATGGTGAATATTGAGGTTAACTCTAAGTTGAGGTTAATTAATTCATGCTGAGATCCATCACGACCGTGACACTAATGTCTGATTCGGCCTTCAGTGAGAATATTGCGAAGATCATTGGGTGAGTCATCAATTGATCTAGCCACCAGACTCCGTCACTCGTAGAGAGAAGGTGCTTCCCTGATGCGCATTTATCCGCAAACCTTCGTCCGAAATACCCCCCATGCCAACATTATCAGATGAGAAAATTCCGAGTGATTATTAGTGACTACCTTACAATAAATTGCTATCATAACTCTAGACAGTATGCCACTTACATAGCGCCACCATATCCACTACTTTCCCCCAAATATGCGGAGGATACGAGTAAACACCCGTTACAGTAGTATGATACCATCCAATACCCCGTATCCACAAATCTCGTCTTCAGCAACCCTCAACCCCCTGTCCGCCGGGATAGATAGATCTGATTCTTTCTCCGGCTCAAAACACGATACCCTTGGCACAAAGTACGAAATGTGATTGCAAGGTGAGTCAAGACGCCCGCTGCCTCAGCCGAAGCTCAATGTCTCAGAGTGCATTGCCGGAGTGAAAGTGAATAAAGTAATAATCGGCGCCACAACGGTAAACCACAAACCTAAAGGCCAACCCATCCTCCACGACACCAATAGCCAGCGAGTGAACTACCGGTATCTGAACTAAACCACAACTCTCAAATCCCATGCTTCTTTCAACCCCACAAGACGATAGGAATAGTTCCATCAACTTGGTCAGGAAATGCAGGTAAAGCTCAGGCACTTGAAGAGGGGTGTTGGCTGCTGGCCCTTCAGCCATCTCCGTACTGTACCAGAGAGTCCGTAAAGCATTCAGGAATTGCAGTTCCCTGTTTCCAAATCAAAGGAAGCGAAATGTTTCTCTCCCCTCTTTTTAGTTCTTACTTTTATTTTTTTTATTTTTTCTCCCCCGGCTACCTACCAGTACCCCCCCGATCGCCGACCACATCCCTAGGTATATGGCCCAAATTCGGATTCCACTACCTCGCAGCATGAGCGGTTTTGCTCTACGGCATTATTGAAGGGGGATAATTTCTTCAACCTCCCGGTCCCATGGGGCAGGATTACTCGTACTGCCTACTCCACGTGATTGATTGTTCGATAATAACTCATTCGTGGGGGGGAAATTGCGATCCCGGGCCCCTGATAATCCTACAGGGGTTGATTGGTTCCCGACATCTTGAGCAAGGTATTTCATATAATATTACCCCGGAAACGAGAACTTATCCCGCCGGAATGTGGATTTGATCCCCCCCTTTCCTGCCTGGAGTTGAGGATGGCAATATTACAGTTGCACCCCGCTGTCCCGGATAACTTTTTCTCCCGGACGGATTCTTAGGATTTTGATCATCCGAGACAACGGATGCGACTGTACTTTGGAAGAAGAAGAAAAATCAAGGGATAATTGAGCAGGGATAACCGGACAGTATTCCAGATGCCTAGATGTGAAGTGGAGCGGCGAATAGAGGGTACAAGGGATGCAAAGAATGATCTAAAAATTGCAACAAGGGATCTGACACTCTGTCCCGGATCCTCTGATTTTATCCTGGTAATACCTACTCATGGTGCCCCCGCAAAAGTCTCATATGAGAACAGAAAGTTCAACATCCCTCCTCAAGTCCGAAATGTCCGCTCATGGGATTAAACCGGAATCTAGGGCAGGTATATATCGGGGACTCCCGTGGTAGTGAGGGTGATGATTTAGAGGATGACGGAGAGGAAGAGGATCCTTTAATCACGCACTTGATCTGTGACATTAAAAATTGGGCTAGTATCAGATAAGGCGAAAATCCCGGACACTGAATATACTTTCCGCGCGAGCGGGGGCTGGAGATTCTTCAATTTCCGTCGAACCGGACAGGAAAAGTCCCAAAATTCGGGACACCGAGGTGTGTCTTTTTCTGCTGTATCTTGGACGAATCTCGAAAGAATCGTCCGGGACAACAAAGAGTCCGGTAGAGTGAAACCTTGGACAACAGGCTGCGACCGTGCCTTACATTTCCCTTCACCGGATGTTCATCCGGATACCTTTGTATCCCATTTTCCTCCACCTTCCCCCAATATTGCATCCTTGCTGATGCATGGCAAGACTTTCATTGTTTCGATTCTAGTGCACTGCTTACTCAAATGGTGGAGGTCGGATATTTTGTGAGTGCTGGTGGTTTCCGACAGCTGACTGGCCCGTGGTTGTGGGTTTCTTTCATTGTCGGGCCCATAGTAAGGGCTCATTCGAACTGCTCTCCCCGAGAACTGCGCATAAGTCCCTCATCATGAGCTCAAAAGGAGCGTGCCCAAGGATCGGATACGCGGTTCCCATGTTAAGGTGAGCAAGTCAATAACAGTGAATTCCCGATATGTCTCCAATATAAACAGGGTATATAGGTCATTTATGAGCACCATAGCGAAGAAAGAGTAAATAATGATGACATTATTGAGGTGGGGAAAACCGTTGGCGATAGAAAATATTAAAGTGGATCCGGGGGGAAGCTCACTGAGGGGGGGGGGCGCAAAAACATGCCCGAACTCGTTGGAGACAAATTTTAATTGGGAAAAATTCACTTTACAATTTGGACAGGTGAATATCCCAGTCGCAGAGTGACCCACAGTATCATATCATACTTGGTCAGGGCGATAGCCACGTGACCAACGAGGTATCCCCTATCCTTTCGATCAAATGGATTCCTTGACTGGGATGGAACAAATACTCAAGTCGCCGGATTGAAGTCGCGTTTCCTCTCGTGGATCACTGCCAAAACAGCGGCCACTTTCAATCCGGCGACTTGAGTATGATACATTATGGGAGTAGCACATCCTTTGGAGAAGAAAAACCATACCCATTGATCACCGATAGCGGGCCACAAAAATACTTCGTGTGCAAAGGAGTAATCATAGGATATCAATGATGAAAAAAGGTAGGCGTGGCGACGATCAAGAGGGATTTTGGAGAGGGTTACATGTCCCAGACGTACGGCTGAAGGCCGCCTAGCGGGTACACTATTATGTGTATGCCAGGAGAATACGATGATATGATACAATAATTCATGACCTGTGATGACCTCATTCAGGGCATTGTGTCCGGCCCAAAGAGGGGCGTTGCGAGCTTCCAGCGCGCTCTCAAAGTATGTTAGATAGTCCACTCAGACAATTCTGGCTCCCATACCGTAGTGTTGGTTTACCACTAGGACGTAATGCCGTTTAGGCGCATATGCCGGTTCGGCAGCAGCTCGGCTAGGTAATTGAGCGAATAGAATATTTGAACATACAGGTAGAGCTTGACGAGTGATCCAGTGTGATGTACTCTAGCCAAGATTCGAGATACGGTAATGGGGTTTCATGACCACTCCACATTACTGCCTACCAGCTATAGAATTTTTGTGCAGCGTTTCAAGCTATGTTCGGACCTGGCAGCCTTGACTACAGCCTTTGGGAGATCAACAAAGGCACGCCTAAGAGTGGGTCTTGTACATGGCAAAATACATAGAGCTGTTGCCGTCCACTGCTGGTATTTCTGAACAAGACAGCCAATGTAACAAAGAACGAACATCATCTCAGCCTGCAGTAGAACATCTTGTCTAGCTTACGATTATTGTTATTATTATATGTCACTACGCTCGCGAAGCCGAGGGGCCATGAAACGGTAAATACAAAGAGTGACCAGGGCTTACTGGTCTGTCAAAGAATCCATCTCAAACGGACACCACTAGCCACTGAGCAAATACCCGAGCTCAGCTGCCTACAAGAGTACCGCATCTTCACCATTACCCCACGGTATAACCTCCAATGCCCGCACCGTGCCTATAACCTCACGGCTCCCCCATCCGGCCAGTGTCGTCCCCTGTCCCACTCGCCCATCCCAATTCCGCGTTTCCCTCCCCTACCCTGTCGCCTTTGCCTTCTCCTTCTCCACTCCCTCAATTTGCATTTACTCCCCCCATCACCTTCCTTAATTCCGCCTTCGCCTTTACGATTCCTTCGGGTGTGTGGGCGCGGTATCCGCTCAGCCGTTTACAGGCAGCAAGGGCGTGAAGGCCTACAGGTAAAACTGTGTCCCCTTTGAAAAACAATAATACGGCATCTGGCGCAAGAAATCGAGTCAAAGCTAGCATTACAAGCTGCAAGGTGGGTCTAGCTTATGATAAATTGTCCCACCGCATTGTCACAAAATCTCTCGTAATTGGCATAGTAATTGTCAAAGTGGCCATGTTTTTGTTACCCGAGTCCCGTTCCCGACCATGAGTAAAGAGTAAAGAGAGAGAGAGGTTTATTCAACCAAGTAGGGCGCCCCAACTGTCCGAAGATCAACCCCAAGAGATCTCAACGGGGGTCGACGCCGCGCCAGATGGCCAATTAAGAGATTTCTGACTGGCGAACCCAGCATGGGAAAAAGCACCGTATGATAAAATTCCCCATGATGCAGGCTACTGCTGGGATAAAAGTGTGCTCGTGTCCTGACATTGCCGGAACGTAGTAGTGGCGCTAGATTCCCGTATTCATTTCGCAACTTAACTACGCATCGGCTCCTCCGCTACCAAGAGCCGAAGCGATCGCATGATTAGTAAATACTTGTGGTATCCAGGTATGATACTCGAGCACTTTACCCGTCGAGTTTTGTGGACCAGGAGCTAAGTGCAGTGCTGCACGATATCCATCCCGCAAAAACAAAGAGCGCCAGTTACCCGAGCAGCGAGAAGTGCCTGCAGAAAAATATAACCATAGGCCATCGTACCGCCGGCACGGACTAAAGTCGGCACGCTCGTTGAGCGAGAGTTCTCCCGAACAACATTGCTCCCACAGGAAGAATTCAACTCGAGAAGGAAGTCTCCGTGAAGCCAACCTCGGATAAGTTAGCGCTTGGTCTCCGAATCAGCTGATCATTCCGAGATCTACACGCGAAACCGCAGGCTACATACCGTGCTCAGGGGCGAGAACACAGGGATGTGCCCTCCGAGAAAGCGATTCCTCCCCACCCTCACGGGAAAAGAAAAAAAGAAAAAAATTCCTGCGCCCTCCTCATGAAATTTGTATGCGGAGGGATACCATGTGCCTGGGAATAGCTGCACACCCGCACTTCAGCCTCAACCCGAGGGAAAGATCAACGCTACCAACACCTTTACTGCCATGAATGGGACGTCGATGCCAACCAACGGCTCAACTTCAGCCGCCATGGGGAGCGGTGGCGGCGGCGCCATGCCCATGGTGAGTGGGCAACATAATTCACTTCAGTATTACCAGCAACAGCTCCAAGCTTCTCAAGCCGCCTTGGGCCAGCTTCCTACTTATCCACAAGGTAAAGTTTGATGGGGAAATGCACCTCCTCCCTCCTTCACCCCCCGCTGCCTGCGCTTCAGCACTTCGTCTGCCCTGCTGCGATCGGAAGCTCCCCTGAGCGTGGCGTGGGGTCGCTTCGAAAATTCATCGCGTTGAGTCAAAGCTAACGACCATCCGTCATGAAGGCACTCCGGCCCAAAACCTATCACCCCATCATCGCCCATCATTATCACCTACATCGGTATCAGCCTCCTCCTCCGCGTCCTCCATGGCACTGCAGCAACAACAGCTCTTGATGAACCGTCAAATGGAGACTCAGAGCCAACTACAACTCGACAAGTCCCGGGTCACATTAATTCTCCAAATAAACACAGAGCTGCTCCGAGAAACAATAAACCTCCAGGCAAATGGAAAGGGCGCCGGAGGTGAAGAGAACAAAACGCCCGACAAGGGATATATTGAGTGCGCGACCAAAAACAGCGCCAAACCCTTATCTCCTGGTATGTGCGTTCGCTGATACCCGAAGCTTTGTTTAGATGTATGCGACGGCTTCAATGTAATCTTGCCTACCTGGCTGCAATTGCCGACCGTTCGCATAAGCCTGCTTCCCAAATCCCACCCTCGCCCACAATTCTACTCGCGCCACCCGGAATGCCGGTTCTCGAGAAGATGTACAAAGATCTGCAAGGCCTCTATCCCGGCGTCAAACCCGGGAACCCGTCACAGTCCGGACAAGCGTTGAGCCAAGGTGGAGGGAGCCAGTCAGGGAAAGGGAGCCAGAATGTATCGCCAAAGGTCAACGCTGCCGATAAGCCTACGGCTCAACATCAACAGCAGCAACCCCAGCAGCAGCCCCAGCAACACCAACAACAACAACAGCACCATCACCTCCAACAGGCTCAGCAGCAAGTTCAGCAACAAGTTCAAATGCAGTCCCAGCAAAGCCCCCGACACGTAACATCACCTACCCCACCAGCACAAGTCCCGCACCAGGTTTTACAACACCAACAACAACCAATGCAAATGCAAATGCAAATGCAAGGAATACCCGGTCAACAGCAACATGTACAATTCTCCCCCCCACACCATCCGCAACCGTCACCGCATAATGCCCCTCAGATGGCGCAGCAGCATGTTCAGAGCGTCGGACCGGGCGCCCAGATGCCTGCGAACTATGCTCTTCTTCAACAGCAACGGCACGCGATGATGCAAGCGCAGGCGCAAGTACAGGGCCGACAGATGCAAGTTCAGATGGGAGGGGTTCCGTCCACGATGAGTATGAATTCCGGTGTCGGCGGAGGCATGAGTAATGGCATTCCCGTGACCTCAATAGCTCAACAATCGGGAATGCCACAGCAGGCCATGATGGGGAATATGGGGATGGGGATGGGGATGCCTCCGGGTATGGTTCCGGGAATGGGAGTACCCATGGGTATGGGGGCGCCAATGGGCGGTGGTCCGATGGGAGGGCAAATGGGCGGTCCCATGGGCGGGCAGATGGGGCAAATGGCACAGATGGGGGGACAGATGGGAGGCCAAATGGGGGGACAGATGGGAGGTCAAATGGGAGGTCAGATGGGGGTCAATATGGCCCAGATGGGTCAGATGGGTCCCGGGATGGGTCAGCAAAGCTTTGACATGTCGCAAGGAATGTGGAACGGTGGTTGGCAACCCGGGCAGGGTCAGTAGTGGAGAGCATTTGATTCACATTCTGGTTTAAAATCACAACCCTCCGTCACAAGGGAAAAAAAAGTTTTGGAAATTACCATGTGTTTAAAAGCTGTGTGGAAAATAGTGTCTTCAGTTTTGTCTCTTTGAATTTGCTGGGTTTTCCTGCCCTCCGTGGCTTTGTACGTTTCCTTCACCTTTGTTCTTCAGATATCCTTGTGGCAAGCAGAAACAATCACGATGTATGAACCATACGATGGCTTTGTTAAGTATAGTCGTATCAATTTCGGCAAAAGTAAATGACAAAAGACATAAACTCTGATTCACGTTCTCTGATCCATCGCCTGCCGTCACCCATACCAGATCCCGATCAATCTACGGCGTTTAGCTTTATTCCTACACCTTCTGGAAGACGCGTAGGTCACATGCGCACGTGTTTCCGCCAAGAAGTGTGATATGGGGACGGAGGGCGTAGGTTAAGTTGCCTAGTGAAGTCACTCTTAGTGGAGCTGACTCCTTATAATAATGTTATTATTATGTTGTTTCTACCATACAGATCACGCGCCTTTTTGGAGGATGGATGGAAGATATTGGTCGCCTGCGATTGGGCTGGAAGAGTATTTGTGTTGTCATTATTACGAGATACGGATACAGTGCTCATAGGAGGCCAAAAAACCCCCCGAGTTGGGGATATCCTATCATTATATTATAATACTATGATATTACGATAGGGTTTCCCGTGTAAGGCCATTCCGGGTTCGCAAGGCTACGATGTATTATAGCATCATACGGCTCATACCAGGTCGATAGAGTTGTTGGGTAGGCCATGATAGCGCAAGACGGCAAACGCTCCTACCCATTCTTCTCCATCCACTCACTCACTCACTCACTCACTCACTCACTCACTCACTCACTCACTACTCGTGCGATCACTTTCATCAATAAGGCGCAAAATACCAACAAGGCTACCATCAACACTTGTGTAAGTTCCATCCTACGAAAGATAGAGAGAGAGAAAGAGAGCCTTACTCGGGTATGGCACGAGTGCTGTGGCTTTTGAGGCATCACACTTGCGGATACAGTATGATACCAGTTTGGACCATGTGGCCCTTGCAACCATGTTAGAAGCTCTGTTGCAGAGAATATAATCTGCGGGAATGTCTTGTACGAGTACTGTACTGTACGAGTACGGTTGTTATTGCTTCTGAGCATCCCTACTCTGTACGACGCTCGTAGACTCATCGGGCGTTGGCCGCTCACGGACCAGAATCGATCGACCAAGTACTCAGCACCAAGTATCTCTCGGATTCTGATTTCTTCGCCTTCCTCTTCGGAGTACAGTACCGGTACTCAAGAGCAGCAGCGGCTCGACAGTATAGTTGTCCTGGCATGAGGGGATCGCAGTTGTGCGTTGGCCAGCATAGCAACGGTCGCCTTGGAAGAAGCGCAAGCACCCGAAGGCAAGTGGTTGCAAGGATTCTCTCGTGGAGATTGGCTGTTACCGCAGTTACAGTATGTGATGTTCTCTAGATTTTTGCCCGGTTTGTCCGTGAGAGTTATAGGAGAGGGAGTAATTTTTTCTTCCTTCTTCCCCTCCCCTTTTACTGTCTTCTGAATAATAGTTTGGGAGATCAACAGTACCGCACGTCGTCCCCTCTCTTTCCACCATCATTTCCTCCTCCTCTCCCTCCTGTGACCGTATTGTAGAGCACTTGACACGGTGGGCCCCCTTCTGGCATTGCCGTACGGTACCGTGCTGTGCCCTCCTCCATCAGTGCTTTCTGAGTACCGTTGGGTACGGTACTAGTACAGTACAGTACGACCCCACCACAAGTTGAACATCGCCACCCCCCACCGCAACCACAACCACAACAACCAACAACCGCAACAACAACCACGTCCATAACCACCCGCGACCACTGGCACCACCGGTCACCTTTTCCCTTGCCTCTCCTGCCCATCGACGGGGACTTCTTTCAACCGCTCCCCCTCACTCTCCCTTTAACCAGTTATCCCCCCCACAACAACACCCCCGCTCTAGGTACTCAATCGTTCTAGAGTCCAGAGTTGTTCGACGCCTCGTTCCGCCCTCCCTTCCGCTTCGAGTTCCCCCGGATCCTGTCGCGGGTCTTGGCACTGCCCCNCCCCATTTTCTTATTTTTCTCCTTTTTGATTGCGGGTATGATATTATCTTCCTTTCCTTCCTTTCCTTCCTCACTCCTTTCCTAGCGTGAATCACCTTCACCAACCCACGTTCTCTCCCTCTTGCTTGCATCTCATTCCTCGACCTCTTCACCACTCCTCACCTTTCTCACAGGGACACACAGCTGAGCGTTCGTTTGCAGTGGCAGTGCGTGGCTAGGGAGTCATGGCACCGAGTGAGATTGACTTTTATAAGGTTCTTGGAATCACCAGGCAAGCGACAGAGGATGAGATAAAGAAAGCTTTCAGAAAAGCTGGTGTGTTCTTCCACTCTCCCGTAATATACTTTCCTCCGCTGCCGGTAGACCCCCTATGTTGCATTTTGCATGTGCTAACCCATTCTCCAGCCAAGGACACGCATCCCGATAAGAACCCTGGTGACCCCTTAGCTAAGGAAAAATTCCAGGACCTACAGAGGGCGCACGATACGTTAAAAGATAACCTCGAACGAGCAAAGTACGACGAGGATAATCCCTATCACGGATATCCTGATGGTGTGTATCCGCAACATAGCAGGACCAAATTGTCGGGAACTGCAAAGAGATACGCCACCGCTGCGCAGCCTCAATGGGGAAACTCTTCCTCGAGCACCTTCAGTTCAAGAGGATTTTCCCACCAATCGGGAGCTCGAACAAGCACCCATAAGGGTACTTACGGGTATCCTGAGGGGTCCTATCGGAAAACTCGTTCTGGTTATGAGCATGCTAGTGCCTATAGATCAGCTGCAGGTCATGACGATGGTTATAGATTTTACGATGCTGGGTATCGTCCGGAGTCGCCCAGAGATTATGATAGAAGTTCTTCAAGTCAAACAGGTCCTCGCCAATCTACTGCTACTCCTAATAGTAGCGCCAGGACTACCTCATCATCCTCATCCCGCACGAGACCTGATTCCACTCCCGATCCACCGCAAACTGATTCCACTGCACCAACTCCTGAGTTCAATTTGGGCGCCTATATCAAGGAGCGCAGAGCTAGGGAGGCTGCCGCCGAGGCGGAGCAGAAAAGGCAAAAGGAGGAGGAGGAAGAAGCCATGCGAGCTAGGCGGGCAGAGATGGAGGAACACGTGAAGAAAGCAGAAAAGCTGAGGAGGGACGAGGAAAGGATAAAAAAAGAGCATGAGCGGATGAAGGCTGAAGCGGAGACCAGGAAGGCGGAAAAGGAAGCTAGAGCCAGGAGAGAGTGGAACGAGGCCAATAAGCACTATTCTAGAAACGGATACACCCAGGGAGACCCACCCGTTACCTCCCCATTCCATTTTGCTGAAGTGGATCCGGAGAAGGGGCGTGAGAGGACAAAGGCTGAAATGGAGGCTAAGAGAGCGGAAGAGGAAGCCAGGGCGAGGAGACAATGGAGCGAGGCCAATAAGCACCACTCTAGAAATGGATATAGCCAGGGAGACCCATCTGTCCCCTCCCCGTCCCATTTTGCTGAGGCGGATCTGGAGAAGAAGGTGGACGAGGAACTGCGTGCGAAGACTAGGAGTACGGCCTCCTCTACTTCCAGGCGGGGGTCGAAGAAATCTCCCACAAAGCCAAGGCATCAACGCTCACATGAATCTGATACCAATGGGTATGCCGATGGCTGGAATAAATCGGGAATTAACAGTGACAATTCGGGCGGTTTTGCTCATCCATATCCTAAGGGTGAAGACGGCAGCGAGAGTTTTATGGATAAGATGCTGAGAAAGGAAAAGGAAAGGGTGGCTGCAGAGAAGCAGCGAGAGACTAGCTCTGACCAATGGGAAAACCCTTCCCGTGAAAATGGCTCAAGGATTCACAGTAGGACCAGGAGTGATCCTAGACCCCCTGGAAGGCGGGGATCACCTGCCCAGCCAGAAACAGCAGAGCCCTCTTCCCCACCTTCACCGCGAGCTGACCCGGAGAGACAAAGTCCTCGTATTGCATCTCCAAGGCCGAGACGTACTGACTCTCAGTTCCGGTCCGTGCCCCACGTTACACCCGATAGATCGACGGATCATACTAACTTTTCAGGATCTAGCTTCAAATTTGATTCAGTTCCGGATAGCCCGGCCAGAAAAGACCCACACCATGCCCCCGAAGCTGCCACTACGCCGGTGGGACAGGAGAATCCGTTTTCCAAAGACCCTGATCTCCGCTTTTTTGATAAAGCTCAGATCGACCCTTTCAATTACACTACTGCTGAAGAGCTTTTCCCTCCCAAACAGCCTTTCGCTCGCCCTCAAAGTCAGCCTGTATACCCCACTCAACCCCAACACATGCCCGTTCCTCGCCAGACCCCCCAGCCTCACACCCAACAGCAACACCATGCGCGACAACAACCTGATAGCCAGCCATTCAAAGAAGCTCTCTGGGATAACTTGATAAAGACCACTAAAGCATTCGCTTTTCGACAAGAGGCCCCGGCGACAACACTACGCAGTCCCAAGAAGAAGATGAGCGGTTCGAGCATTAGCAAAGGAAAGGGCAAAGGGAGGGAAACAACTATCACCCCGGACCCCATCAATCTTCCGACCCACAATTGCACGGATGCCAAGTGTGGACAGTGCCCAACAGATAATACGGACCCTATAAAACCACAGCCTATGGAGAGTTCCAAATCACAAACCAGTTACCAAACTACGGTTGAGGATGACGTCGACGCTATGGATACTGCACCAGATACCGGCGTCCCTTCGCCAACGACTGGTGTCAGACCCAGGTTACCAAGGCTCGGTATTGGCCGCCCTGTGGAAGGCAACTTGGCATCCCCACGCTCACCTCTCCCCGGACAATTGGGAGGGCTCGATAACTTGGGCAAGTTCATGGGCGTGCCTCCTTTCAGGCACGCCAATATAGGCCTCGAGAGCTTTGACGATATCAAGAACAATTTACCCTTTCCATCCCAAACCCCCATTCAGCCGCGACAAGGCCCCACTTTGAGGGGTAGATTTCCGAAAGTTTTCAAACCAGATATTCGTGATATCTATGAGCCACAGACCCCGGCTGAGGAGCCGTTTGCCGTTCCCCTCCCGCCGAAGGTCCCGAAGACTCCACGAACTGTAACCCTTGAATCCTATAACACACTCTTCTACCTTGTCGAGCCATACATCAAGAAATGGAATGAGTATGAGGGGAAGTACAACGACCTCCACGCCCGCCTCTCGAGCGCAGGGCTCCGCGACGTCATGACCCTAGACGGCAACACAATCATGAACTACATCACCCGCGTACGCGAGAAGGACATGATCCTAGAGGATTCGTACCGCCAGGCACGCGAGAAGCATATGCAGGCCCTGGAGGGCTGGGTCAATTATCGTAACCTAGTCCTTGAGCTCAAACAGGGATGACTATCCGGGACCCCCGTCGGCAAGCACCCCATTTTATTTGTCAACTCTGTCTTGCTATCTTGCACCGCAGTCGCTTTGGTTTTGGTGCATTATGGGATTGTTACTGTGCCGCTTTCGTTCGATCAGGGCGTCAACAGGTTGGAGGGGGTCCTGAGATCGCTTTACTCGGGGTGATACGTTTTCCTTGTTTATTACTCTTACTTTTGATCTTCGATGTCCCTGCATTGAATCCGATTATGCTCTTTAAGGCTTTTTTCTCTTTCTTCGCACTACTCTTCGATTTCTGGGTTACTCTTTGTTCTTTCGAATATTCGGGTTCTTGTTTTCCAGTTATATACCTTATATTCATATTTTCCTACTTTTCTTTCTTGCACACTTCATACCATGCTAAACCTACATGAGTTTAACGGATGTGGCTGTTTGGCCGTCTAGATATTTGGCTGTCTCTTGGAGGGGTTGTCGCCAAGGCTAAACAGCTGAAAATCGGGTTTTTGTTCTTGTTGTTTGTATTAGTAGTATCACTGGATTGGCTTGCATGGGGCTTTCGGGATACTAGATGTTTGGGTGTAATTAATTGCTTTTATTGGGGGAGTTCTGATTTGTCTCTCTGGACGGGTAGGGCAGTCGGTGCACGCGCGTGGGATATGGAGTCATGTGCTATCACTCGGTATTTTGTGCGATTGAGCGAGGGCTTGCATTTGCTCAAGGATGGGTGGGAAGGGATTCGGTGGCGGTGGCAGAGTTTTTCCCTTTGTGCAGTTCGGGCCTGAGTTTGGGTATGGTGGGTGGGTGGAGGGTTGGGGAACTCGGCTTAACCTTTATCCTAAGATAGAATTAGTTTTCGTTTGTGTTTGTTGCTGAAATTGGTCATTTAGAAATTATCATGATGCGATGATATCTTACGGTAGGCTGTTAGGCCTGTTGGCTGTTTATTGTGGTGTATACTCTTGCACTACACATGGTCTTGTGTTGACATGAAACAATGATATACTACTAGCCAGGATGCGCCCGATTTCTTTCGCGGCACTACCGTGCCCCCCCTCCGTTCATGAGCGGGATTCAAGTGCTGCGCGCGTCTGTAAAAGCACGCCGATAATCCCGACCCCGAATAACGGCGCACGAGTAAAATACAGCATTGCAATCCTATAGATGCGCACTCACCCACCATCCATCACTCTTTCCTAACCACCCAATAGGGAGACCAAAATAAATAAATACATAACCACTCCACTCACAATACCCACCGTATGATACAATAACCAATCGGCCCGACCCATTCAAATAACCAAATCCGAGCTTATGCCCTATCCACGTGGGAAACAAATACCAGCCATTCATTCAAGACCCAGACAAGACCAGATCCGGAAAATGGCAAAAGGGGGAACGAACGAACAAAAAGCTCGATACGATTCCGTACCGAGGGAGCGAAACGAATTGAATCGTAGCAATACGCGTTTCCAAGTTGAGTTATCGTAAGGTGAGCTGGTCAGGATTCGGGATGGGTAATCCCGCTACTGTATGCATGATATGATACCGGCGTGATTTCATGGGAAGGGTCATATTTTATCACTCGGTTATTGTTCTAAATTGGAGAAATGCGCTGCGCGACGTTGATCAAGTTTCTCGTTGAATTTCGAGCTGCGTTATTCAAAAACACGGTGCGTCCCCATCCACAAGTTCCCCGGCTCGGTGGGTTGTAGGGAAGGGGAGGGGGGGGGGCGGGGGGATTCATTGGACCACGCTCACCTCTCCCCGGACAATTGGGAGGGCTCGATAACTTGGGCAAGTTCATGGGCGTGCCTCCTTTCAGGCACGCCAATATAGGCCTCGAGAGCTTTGACGATATCAACCTCCTCCTCTCCCTCCTGTGACCGTATTGTAGAGCACTTGACACGGTGGGCCCCCTTCTGGCATTGCCGTACGGTACCGTGCTGTGCCCTCCTCCATCAGTGCTTTCTGAGTACCGTTGGGTACGGTACTAGTACAGTACAGTACGACCCCACCACAAGTTGAACATCGCCACCCCCCACCGCAACCACAACC
>PYWC01000059.1:266224-324007 GCA_003182015.1 Tuber magnatum
GGTGGTGGTGCCGAAGGGGGGACGACTTCGTCGAGCTCCGTGTCCGAGCCGGGGTAGAGATCTGGGTCTGGTGCGCGGTCGGAGAAACTTACGGATCTGCCGGTGGCTATAGGCCTGCTTCCCTTGGATATGGATTTTGGCTCGTCTTCCTCTGTTTGGCCGAGGCCTTCGGGCTTTGCCGAGTTGCGAGGCTCAATCTCAATTGCTTTCATAAGTCTCTTAACAGGACGTGCCTTTCTGGGGCCCTCATGGATGGAAGAAGTTATTTCCTCGGATTGTGACGATGCAAAGAAGCTCTCGCTGCCCTTCTTAAGGATATCTTCAATGTTTCTACTCTGAGCAGTCTTCTTCCCGAGTCTCTTGTTACCTTTCTTGGACTTCCTCCCTGCACCGCTGACAGACGCTCGAGAAGCATCGCTTTCGTCTCCAGAATTACCAACACTGCCCGCAGTTTTGTCCGTAGCTACCGAAAGGAGGCTGCTTCTGGTAGGACGCTTCTTCGAGGGCACAGTAGCCTTCTTGCCACGCCTTATCTTGGGAGCTGGCGCAATCTCGTCTTCAGGCTGTTGGTCTCTTGGGTTGATCTTATACTTGATAACACTCACTGCATCCAAAAGCACTGCCTGGGCCTCTGCTTCAGGGCCGATTACTGAATCATGAATGATTATAGATTCGTCGATAGATGTTGCCATCTGTTCGCTCTCTGAAGCTATTGACTTCATAGACGAGGTCATATTGTGCGTGCCAGGAGTGCCGGAAACAATCGATCTCATGGAAGAAGTCATGTTGTGTGCAGCAGGATCTGAGATAATTGACCTCATGGAGGAAGTCATCTGCGAACCGGTATTATCGGAGGCAATTGAGTTCATAGATGTTGTCGACAGTACACTAGCCCGGCCTTTGATCTTCCGAACACGTTTAGTTTTAAGCGGCACCTCTGAGGAATCCTCGATTCTAGTAGGGGGGGGCGGAAGTTCCTCTACCACGGGTCCCTCTGATTCGATCTGGGCGGGAAGTGGTGGCTGGCTATCAACCGAAGTGCTCCTGCTAGGTGGTTTCTGCGCCTTCGCGACTGCTCTACCTCTCCTCGGTTTTGGAGCCTCAGCCTCCTGAGAAGGAGCAGCTTTCTTCCCTCTTGCTACTTTCTTAGTGGCGGGTCTCTTAGGCTCTGATTCCTCAGCAGGGGCAACCTCTGCATGGACGCTATCAACCTTATCCTCGTATCGCCCCATTCCTCGTGGGATGTGAGGCCCTTCCTCGGCATCGGCTTGGGCTAAATGCTTCGGAATCACAATCGGCATCGAGAAATCCTGATTGTTATCTTTGAACAAGGCCTTGGTGGGTGACCGGCGAATAGACCCAGGAGTAGCCGTACCAAGTGGAGTACGGGATACCCTATCACCCCTTCTTGCCGTTGGTATCAGGACACCCTCGGGCGCATTCCGCATGCTTTCCTCGACAGCGATGCTAGTTCTGCTCCTCGTCAAGCGTTTGGTGGTACGAACGAATGGCTTCTTAAAGGCTGCAACATCCTCTTCGTCAGTGAGCGGCCTCTCAAAGTCGAGGGCCAAGGCACGATCGATTTCGTCATCGTCAGGGACAAAGGTTTTCGAATTCTTCTTGACCACCGACCTTCTGGTCTTCGAAGCGCTCCTGATACCCTTCTTGGGACGCCCTCTAGCCGGGCCTGCTGCCACAGACTCGTTATCACTGTCAGCCATCTTGGCATCTGCGTTTAGATTAACGCTCGACTGCTTGGCAAGACTGGCCCTAGTTGTCCGACGCTTAGCCGGTGGGGGTTGAGCGTCGTCTTCATCTGTATCTTTTGAACCGTCCCATACGATGACAGGCTCTGGGTTCTGAACGATACTGCTCGCTCTCTTCCTCCCTCTAGGGGCCTTTACTGGCTCATCGATAACAATTGGCTCCGGGTCGACAGAAAGTTCCCGAACCACGGCGGGCGCCTTCTTTGCTTTCCTCCCGCGTGCCGTTTTCCTAACTGGCTCATCTTCCCCATCGCCGATTGAACTCACAAGTGACTGAATCGACGCCCTCGACGCGCGTTTAGTGGCTCGTTTTGGTGCAGGTTTCCAGGTAAAGAACGGACACTCTTGGGAACGCCGACGATGTTCCTCCCTAGATCATTTCCGTTAGAACTATAGCGGCAAATGGTAAAAGCAACATACAAAGGATCATCATTCATCTCCCATCCATCAAGGGTCAGTTCACAATACGCACAACTGGCGTTATCTTTTGAATCCTTGGCCGGAGCGTAATGCCATCCCGCTCCCGCCATCTGGGGCCAGCCCAAGTTAGAACCAATCACCCGTAGGAGCGAATAAAGCCAAAACTCACAGTTTCGATCTTCGGCAACCACCCCCGCTTCTCCTCGTGTGGCCACCATTTCTTCCCAAAGGTCATAATCCGCGCTTCAGTCATCATTGTCCCGCGAGGATCCGACAACGCCTTGTGATCATCCCTGGATGCCAAAGCATACGCAACCTGAGCCCATCCGCAATCAGGACAATGTTTAAAGTGCTCAGATGTCGGGTCATCGTCCTTCTCCCAGCCGTCAAGGTCTTTATCGCAGAGGTAGCAGGTGACATTATCGAGGTGTGCGTCGGAAGGATTGAAGTAGAAACCGGCATCGGCTAGCTGTTCGAAACAAATGTTAGCCCCGATTCCGGAACCCCGAAGAACTGAGGATGTATGTATATACCTTTTGAGGAGAAGGTTGCTCATGCGGCCACTTCCCGCTACCGGTATTTTTATTCCCCACAGCGGATGATGCGCGCCGCTTGCGTGTGAAGGATGCTAGTCGCTTCTCATGAATACTCATGTCTTTTTTCGACATGATTGTAAGAATATATTTTGGGGGAACGGGGGAAAAAAGAGATTTGTAGAAGGGAGGGGGGTTTGGTCAGTGGGTTAGGAAAGGGGGCGGTTTGGTATTGAAGTTTATTTTCCCAGCCAATTCTGGATTTATTTGTTGTGTTGATTGGTTGACGGTAGTGGGCGGTGATAGTGATGGTGATGGTGATGGTGATGGTGATGATTTGATCGCGGGTTGTGAAATAGGGGGTAAATAGTTGAAAGCGGGAAAGTCTCTTTGTTGCCGGCCGCGTAGCAGAAGTGGTGAAATGGAGGAGACCTCTCTCCGGGTGCGTGTTTGTTTTTGTTGTGACTTGAGAGCCACATCCCGGCAATGGACAGGGATCGTAACCAATAGCCTCATGGCTACTCGTGCCAAGGTTGTGGCTAGCCGCCACAACCCCCGGTTGCTTTCTCGCAACCTCGGGCACCCTACGGAGAGAATGCCCGTCAGCTCAATATGGGATGCTTCTTGGCGGGGGGCCGAATATATTTTATTTAATGACTTGACAGCTCAACATGATTTGTAGCTCAACACAACTTTTTGTGGATCATAATTGTGGCTGAACATAATATTGTGGCTCAATATAGCTCTATTGCTCAATGCAAATATGCAGCTTTCGCAAAATATTTCTAAAGAACTTTGTGTAATTTTGAAGGTCAATATAACTATATAGATTACTTTAAGGAGGTAGCTAATTATAACGTTCTATTCTAATATAACTTTAAACCTTAATGGAGCTTGGTAGTTTAATTGAACCTTGTAGTTCAACAGAGCTTGGTAGTTCAATTGAACCTTATATGTTTTGTGCCATTTAAAATGTGCATCAGGCTGAAAATAAGGTGTTACATGTGGCTGTGTAAAATTAAATGCCAAGCCTGGGTTTTGTTGGATATTAAGGTTATAGGTTTCAATGATAATAAGATTGTAGTAAAGAAACAATTGAATTATAATACATGTAATAGCACAGAGAGAGTAACAGTATTATAAATACAATGAATATTAACTCTAGATTATTCTATCTTAATTGCATCAGATACTCGCCTATGACTTTTATATTTGTACTTTACTAATGCTTCAAATTCTCATGTGCTATATGTGATACCTTAATAGTATGTATCCATGATTCTTTATGCCGTTTGGGCAAATTTCCAAATTAGTAAATCAGAAACAGAATCCAAAGCAAGGGGAATAAGATATTGTAAGCTCTTGATATTATACCCATAGTTATTGTGTGTATAGCATTTGGCTGTACCCTATATATACTCAATAAAGTTAAGTTCATAATAGAACTTTGGATAGAAAAGAACCTGGTGGTTTAGTGCCTCAATTTCTTCCTGCAACTTACACTTCTGATTTTGGAAATCAGGTTGATTTGTAATTATTGACCTTGCACAGCATTCACCACTAAGGAGACATGTTTTGAGAAGCTTGTTAGTACCTAGTTTTCTATATTGAAGTTAAAGCTCTCTGCACCAGTGGACCATCTTCTGCAAGACCCACTTCAGTCCTTTTGGTTTACTATTACTATCCATCATACTTTGGGTTCTACCCATAAAAGAATTGACACCTACACACAACTTACTTTGCACTCTACCAGGATTTAAAGTCATTTTTTTGGCTCTGAGAGAATCAGCAGTAAAGGCTGAGTGGCTTGTTGTATTATTAAATAGAAAAAGGGCCTAACAGTTAGGAAATACTACTTCAAAAAGAGGAATAGCAACCTTTATGACTTGCTGAACTAGATCTTCACCATCCCACCAATTTTCTCCACCATATTTGATTTGTATTGTTGTAGTCTAAGGACTGTAGTATAGATTCTCCTCTGGTGAAAGTCCAAAGACTGGTATTTGTTCAATAGGTAAATACTCAGGAGCCTTTAAATAGCTACGTGGAGCAACAATATGTGAAACTATTATACCTTTTCCATAATGCTTCTTCTGGATTGGTGGCTCTGCATTTTTTATCTACACATAGCCTTGTTTATCATTGGAGTCAAAAGTAGACTTATCATGTAACGTGTTCGGGCCAGGCCCTAGTCACGTAGCAGTACGATAGGAGCAGATAGCTTCGTGATCAACATGCAGCGAGCGCTGCTAGCTAAAGGAGGCTTCGAACGGGGTGTAATAGGAGATCAAAGAAGTAACCGTTCAACCAAGTATATTTAAGAATACTGTCTGTCGAAGTCTGCTGTTTCCATGGCGGGAATCAGCGGTCTTTAAATACAGCATATCGCTTATCTCCAGTATGAGCGATATTGCAAAAACATTGTGTGTATCAACCGATAGCACACGAAACAATACAAGTATCAAACGATACTGTGAAACCAAACATAAAACAATAGTAACCCGTACCGGTTACATATCATGTATAACAACCACAATGGGCTTTTGTCTAATGGGAAGTTCTTCTAGCAGAATCATAGTTGGCTTACCATCAGGATTCAATATCCATCATACCATATATGGTTTTAGATAGTCTAAAGTTAGAAGAAAGTCCTCTTGCTGATAGGTAATTATATCCTCCCGCTTATAGCTATCTTTGTACATACCCTTCTTGTAAATTTTATACTTATAATCTAGCTTATTAAGCTATTAAGATGGTATCCTACTAGTAAAGACCTTTTGGTGTAAGAGAGATGGACAGGAACAAGAGGTAGTCAAGGGGTAAGAGATAGCAGGTAAGAGATGAGAGACACAACATAAGGGACAAGAGACAAGAGATAAGAGACTAGAGACAAGAGACAAGAGACAAGAGATAAGAGGCAAGAGCTAAGGGACCAGAAACAAGAAATAAGAGATCAGGAACGAGAGACAAGAGTCAAGAGACCAGAGACTAGAGACAAGACTAGAGAGCAAATATCTTTGTATTACGAGAATACAAAAGATATAAACTGGAAAAGAGAGGAAAAATACAGGAGAGGGTACCTTAGCCTCCTCTTATAGTAATTAGACATACTGCCAATACTCTACATACTATTCTTGAGTAGTCACATACAGAGTCTAACCTAAAACTCTATACTACAGGTCAACTAACCCTATTGATCTTGTTGCTAGCTTAGTATCCATAACATTTGGACAGTACAGTGAGCGGATTCTACACTTATATAATGACTATATCTCCCACTTCTGCAACAGGCTCTAGTACTGCATTACTATTCTTATAACAAATAGTCATTTTTCCAGTTGCCCAATAATCTGTAATTGCTTTAGCTAATTGGTAGAAGATGATACCATCTCCTGTGCCAGCAATAAACTCTCTAATTGCTAGCTTGATTCCTTCTTTATTCAGTCGAGACAGAATGCTTGCATGCTGATATATCTTTAGAGTTTTAATAATATGGCTCTCTATCCACTTCTTTCCATCTTTGATAATTCTTAGAGCCACACACTGCCCCTTGCCCACAGTGGCTACCAAAAGTTGTGCAAGCTCCATTGGTGGCTTTTGTCAAATGTACTTTGTTAAGACCATCTTCTGAAATCTCATAAATTATCCCAATACCTGCTAGTAATGTTCCAATAAGACACCTTAAAGGGAATATTTTTTGTACTTGAGATGCTTTTGCAAATCTCGAATTGCCGAAGATATAACATATTAATAGTTATACTCTTATTAAAGTATTATAAAATCTCTTACAATTCTGAAAAGGGGTCTTACCTGATGGAAGAATTACTATTTTTACCCTATCCTGCATAATGCTTGCTACTACTTGAGGCCAATCGTTTAAACCTTGTTCTATATACTTCTGAACCTGATTGGTTTCAATATCATTATCTTTACTCTCTTCAAGATCATCGTTCACTTTGACTATTAGACAATATTTTACTTCTGTATACAAGATCTAAGTATAATAAACCTACCTTGCTTAAAGGCTTGAAATATTGATACACTTTGCTCTTGTTTATATAGCTTTTGCCTCTTATGCTTCTTTTTTCTTCTCCACAGCATCTGGCGGGAAGGTGTGATTTCTGAATTTGGAGCTAATATAGTATATACAATGTTACTATTTTATCATACTACAAATTATAAGAATACATTACCTGATATATCAACTGTATCTTGAGATAGATTATTTGGCTCTTTCTAAGCAAGTAAATTTGGCTAAACATGACCTTGATCATCTGAACTATTAACTTGAGACTTCTTACCTGCTGGTTGACTACCAAGTTGACTAATGGTAAAGCTTAAAATCTAGCATTTTTTGAATTAAAGTATTGCGAAATATATATAATATTAAATCAAAAATTTAGGAGAGAGAAATGACAGAAGAATGGCTTTTGTAATTGTATATTCACAGTTCTCAATTTACAATTAATTGTTGCATAGTTACATATAGGATTTATTGGAAGTTTTATTAGGGTTAGAAGTATTATTTTAGATTAATAGTTTTATATTATACTATATTTAGTTGAAAATCTGCTCGCCATTCCCCAAAACCTATATTTTAAGCAATTAAATCATAATTACAAAGCATTTATGGCCTGTTTGGTTGTAATGGTCTCATTCCGTTCACTTATACAAACGACCTTGTTGTTCTGTTAGCTAATGGTCATTTTGTATGAGCAAACAGAATGGACCTATTGTAATCAAACAGGCTCTTAAAGTGTGGCTGAGCGTAATACAATTTTCTCTCTTACACCCAAAGTTGACCATTTCAACGTAGAAAGGCTCTTTCACTATTAATATAATGGGAGAAAAAAAACCTAACCATCATTCTCCTTTATCTTCTCTTTAATGCTGAGGTTTTTTCCCTCTAATAATCAGGCCAGTTGTAGAGTCTTTCCAATTTAGAAATCATTGAATTCCTGGTGCACATTTTGAATGCCATGGCCTATAATCTTTTAAGCTGTAATATGAATATATGATACCAAATTAGATCACATAAATGAACCCTGATAATCATGAAGACATACTAAATTAACATTTCAAGCTGCAATGCAAGCTAAAACATTCAGTACTTGTAGATGCAAGATGGGAATGCAAACCCTAATGTACTCCAAGCTATGTACTAGAACACACCTGGAGTTGCTATTGTTGTACTCCTATCACTACAAGCAGAACCTTTTTGACTTCAGCAACTCTATATTTTCAATGTCAACTGAAGTATAGAAATTCTGTTCCTTTTTGTCAGCTAGTGGAGTATGCAGCATATTAGGCAATCCTTCTCTATTCTCAAGACTACACCTTTTGAGTTCCAATAGTAGACATTTACCAACAGCTTGTGCAAGATCCTAAGAGTTTGGTTAGATTCTGGATGATAATTTTGTATGGGTTCAGTACTTGCCTTATTGCTAGATCAACTGACTCAGGATCAGATACCATCTGTAGGTCTTTTGTGAAGATATTATAATTGGGCTTTATTTCTTACACCTGGACCAGGTTATTACTATGATATTCTTCAACTTCAGTATACAGTTGCAGGTTCCTAAAATAGATCTCTTGAATGTATGCACCTTTGTCCTTACCCCAGTTGAATACTGAATTTTTAGAAAGGTAGTATTCCCTCCTCAATGGTGGGGTTTGCACTCTTATGTCACCTGCATCATGGTAACAATATAGCAATAGTTCTAGAAGCCCTTTTAGAGCTGGCTTTGATTGTAGCCAGGCATGCATAGTTTCATCATTATAGATAAATACAATATCCACTGAAGATAGTGGTTCAGCCAGAGATGTGTGGAGCATCCTACATCTTTCACCCATTGCATCAAGGATATAGTGAAGCCATCATAGAGATATCCATCTCATAATTATCACACACAATCCTTGAGTATCATAGAAAGCTAACTTATTAAATTTCATTTCATGAATGTAGAGATGATGCTACCAAAGAGACAGCTAGTTTGGCGCTACTTATACTTCTTTTCTTTTGCTCCCATGCATACTGTGGCTATATCATGACAGCTACATGCAAACAATATATACTACACAAGGTCTTTAAATAGAGCATTACAGTCTAGATTTTCATTGTCTGTAAGTGTAAACAACAATATATCTGATTTTTTAGAAAGAAATCAGTTGGCAATTGTATGGTCCAACAGTATATACAGTACATACCAACTAGACTTGTTCTACTTTATCATCCTGATGTACATTCTGGCTAACCTCTTCTCCCAATCTGAGATCCTGACCATCCTTGGTAGCCTGTCTTTGGTCCTGGCCATTATTCACAGCTAGGTCCTCATTCAGACTATACTCACCAGCATGGCCAAGATTCTGATCTATATCGATACCCATATCTTTGCCATAGAGCTTGTGATCATCATACGCCAGGTCTTGATTTTCGCAATTGTCATTACTGGGGTCTAAAACCTGGCTATCATTACCAGCCTAGTCAGGATTCAGGCTATTGTCAGTAGCTGCGTATCCTTTGAGTACCAGAACCTGTAGTACATTTGGCTCTCTATCCATGATGTGCTTGAACTATAGTCCTAATAACGTAGTAGTATAATGGAAGCACATAGCCTCTTTATCGACAAGAGTTGAGCGCTGCTTCCTAAAGGAGGCTTCAAGAGAGTGGAGTGCGGAATCAAAAGAGTAACTATTCAACCGGGTATATTAAGAAATATGGTCAGTTGAAGTCTGTTGTTTCCATTGTGGAAATCACTGGTCATTAAATACAACTTATTACTTATACCTAGTATGAGTGATTTCACAAAACCTTGTATATATCAAGTGATAGTACACAAAACAATATAAGTACCAAAGGATACTATAAAACCAAACATAAAATATTCTATATATCAAGTGATAGAACACAAAACAATATGAGTATCAAACAATACTATGAAACTAAATATAAAATATTGTATGTATCAAGTAATAGTACATGAAACAATACAAGTATTAAACGATACTATGAAACCAAATATAAAATATAATCTAGTACCCATACTGGTTACACTCTCAGGAGCTACAACCACAATAGGCAGAGGCAATGCCAGATCCTAATAAGGGGGATACTGGAAGGTAGTGGGATTGTATCAACAAGAATATGTCCTAGAACAATTAACAGACTACCTGGTAGCATCAGACCACCACCTTTCCCCTTAAGAGTAGTTGTAAACTTCCTTCCTGGGTCTCTAACAAGTTGCACAATGGCCTTATCGATCTCTTAAATCCTAGGTATATCGTGATTTACCTGTATGGTTACAAGTAAATCACAGGCTAGATGCAGCCTCCTTATCCCCTCTAAGATGTTACCAAAATACGTATTTGTGAAAGCAACAATATTGACAAAGTCTCTGGCTGATATCTAATCTTTGACAGTTTGCCACTATGCGCTTCACTGTAATGGGTAGGGTCCATGCAGGGTCAAGGGCAGATAGTCTAAGGCACATTACAGTAGGTGAAGATAAGGGATAGATACAGGTGTGGAAACAAGACATGTTTGTATCAAGGCTTGAGAGCATCAGGAGCAGAGTCTCAGGAGTCAGGGTCAGCATTCACAGGTTCTAGTAACATAAAGGTGAAATAAAATGTAATTCCTCAGCACATATGTAGACAGGGAATTATCAGGTTGCATATTGTAATGTGTTCAGACTAGGGTCCTATTCACATGACAGTACAATTGGAGCAGATAACTTCTTAGTCAACAAGAAGTAAGAACTGCTTAGTAAAGTAGGCTATGAAAGGATGTAGTAGGAAATCAAAAAAGTAACTGTTCAACCAAGCATATTTAGAATACTGTTAGTCGAAGTCTGCTGTTTGCATTGTAGAAATCAGTGGTCTTTAAATACAACTTATTGCTTTGAATCCATATGACTGATTTCATAAAATATTGTATCTATCAACTGAGAGTACATAAAACAATACAAGTATCAAACTATACTGTGCAGCCAAACTTAAAATATAACCTAGTACTTATGCCAGTTACACATAAAGAAAGCAAATTATGGAGGAGCATACCCCTTTATATAATAAAGGAAACTCCCCTGCTAACAAATTCCAACACCTCTAACCCCTTCCTCATGTGCAGTGCTGATCTTCCATTAGTTTCTAGGAGGTTCCATTATGCAGAACCTGGGCTAAGCTGCCTTTTCAACTATCATATACATGTACTACCCTATTCTCCTATATATGAAACCAAAGACCTACTGCTATTGTCTTCTGACTAGGTGGCAATAACACTAGCTTCTCCTATTTATGCCAAAGTACCCTGAGACATGTGGTTGCTATTCTGCACAAGGGCTGAACTTATTCAGATCTTAGAGATAGAAGTTGTCAATAATCTGTAATCTATTTACTGTTTCTGCAGGTTCTCAAGTAGCCTCCTCATACCCTCTCCATTGTACCAGATACCACAGCTGGCCTCTAACTATCCTGGTATCTTCTATTATTTTCACTTACTATTCTTTCTTCCTATCTACTTCTATGGGTAGCAGGGGCAGTGTTGACTGTCCTGTAAGGGGGTTGTGATCTACAAGATCTAGTAGGAAGATGTGAAAGACATTGTGTATCTTCATGGATGCAAGAAGGTCAAGGCAGTAGGTATGTGTACCTATTTGAGCTGTCACTGGATAGGGGCTAAAGCACTTATTGTCGAATTGCTGGGATGGTCAACAGGTTCAAATGTTTCTGGCATTGAGTGACAAAGTATCCCGGGTGTAGAAGTGGAGAGCCAGCCATTATCCTCAGTTGGTCTATTCCTGCTAACAACCCTGGGCATAAGCCATCGCAGAACAGAGATGGTTATATATCCTCTACATCAATTTTATGAGTTCTCCAACCTCAAGTTTCCAAGGAGGCCCTTTAGGATTCTCAGTAAAGTTTGTCAGGATATTACAACTATGGTTAGCAAAGAACAGTGATAGGCTGATAGACTCTAAGGCATGGCTGTTGGTGGTGAACTCTGTCATGTGGAGCCAGAGGGAACAATCGTCCTACTGGTAGTTCACATCAATATATAGGGACTGTTTTATGATGACATTTACTTGTTTGGTCTAGCTATCCATGTGAGAGTAAAATTTAGTTGAAAGTTTCTGTGATATCTGCAGGTGATTATAGTCTGTTTGCCAAAATTCCGATATAAACTGAGTACCATAATCAGAGATAATAGTGCATCATGGCTGCCAGGCAGGGGGGCTGGTCAGGTTAGAGTATTGGTTGCAACATGAGAGGAAGAGGTAATTAGTGGAAGTTTCACATAACGGAACCTCATGGAAACTGATGGAAGATCACGGATGGGCAGAAGGAAAGGAAAGGGTTGGAAGGTTAGGGTTTTGTTAGCAAAGGATTTTCCTTGGTTATATAAAGAGGTGTGCCTCTTTTAGATTAACTTTGTTTAAACAACCTGGTAATTTCCTGTCTACATCTGTACTTAGGAATTATAACTTTGTTTCTTCATCGCATCACTGAAACCTCTGAACCCTGACCCTGATCTCTGAGAACCTGTCCTGAAACCCTTTAAGCTTTGATACAAATACGTCTTGTTTGTACACTTGCACCTCTTGAGTACCTTGCCTACCATGGTCTGCCTTGGACTATCTGCCCTGAACATCAAATGAACCCTCCCTGTTACATAGTGTCAGGGAGACTAAGGTGTTTCTAAATATGTCAAAGATACAGTTCAGCTAGTGTGGGGGCGTCGATGGCTGTTCAACAGGAGATCAAGTAATGCATCTTATGTAGTCAATCTACTACCACCAGAATAGTGTCATGGCCTTGGCTCTACAATAGGCCAGTAGTGAAGTCCATGGATATATGTTCCTATAGCTTTTTAGGAACAGGGAGAGGGCATAGGATATTAAAGAGGAAATGATGGGAGGTATGGCTCTGTTGACAGATATGACAGTTCTTTACAAAGCAGCCTATATCCTGATATATGTCTAGGCAGCAGAATCAGCAAGGTACCAATTTGTGTGTTTGGCCCTCTCAGGATGTTATATAGTGGGGCTGTTATGGGCTTCTAAGACTTATCACAGTCATAGTAGATTATAGAGAGGCACATATAGGTAGTCACTGAACAACAGCAGTCTCCCTCCCACCAGTACTTTGTAAGAGAGATTAGGTACGAGTGGTGGTCTCCTGGCTTTATGTTACACATAAGACAAACAGGCATACCATAATGGGCATGTCATATGATTATTGGCAAAAGATCACATGTTCGATTCTAGTGTCTACTGCAGTATGTGGAGAATGAGATATTTTCTACCAATGCAATGCAAGCACAAAACCCTCAATTACACTAGTACCAAAGGTCACCGATAAATGTATTTTTGCGGAATGCTCAAAGGTGGATTCTCAGCTGTCCTGATAAGGTTGAATGAATTGATTTGGTTGATTGGTTATAGAGATAAGATGCATGCAAAGATTACTCAGTTGTGCCAACTTATGGATGCCAATTAGGGGGTGTTTGGCTACTCTAATATGAGTCCCCAGCTGCCATTCAAGCAGCAAGACCAAAGAGCAAGTCAGTTGGTGGGAGAATGCAGAGTAAATCGTGAAGAGGGAATAATGCCTATGAGGTAATCGTTCATCCGTATCCAGAGACATGAGAAGGGAGAGCTAGCTGAGAGCCTGCTATGCGAAAGGTTGATCTGGAGTATCAAGAGGCCTAATCGCCATTGGCACAATAAGGAGGGTACTTCCTGCAAGTTGACAAAGATGGATGAGAGTTCCTGATGTATTCATAAGTTCATTATTGGAGCTGATCACTTTGTATATAAAGGATAAACCAGTAGCTACTTGCTATGGTAGAAGAGTTCGAGTGACTATAGATGGAGCAGATACTGTGAGAAGAGGGATAAGAGCACTCTCGTTATAGTCTATAGAATTCAGGGTCCAGTATGGCAAATGTTTTCAGGGTCTATGAAATTCACATTGAGGAAATAAGTAAAAAGATAGAAGAAGTAAGTAGTCTATAAACACGCAGGTATAAAATATAAATATTGAGATACCTCTTATAGTTTTACAGACATCATCAAGGATGGAGAAGAGATCTTATCAATATATCTATTATACAATACAACCTTTATATTTCCATACATCCTGAGTATAGTGAGCCTTCCTAGTATTTCCTTGATTACGTATCGGGCCTAAGTTATAACTTGATTGTTCTTAGGATCAGCTACCGCCAAATACGATCTTGATAAATCTTCCATACTACTAAAGCATAAAACTACTTTCTCAAATCAGCCTGGGGGACTGTCTCTCTAATGTTCTCCAATATTTGTCCCAACTCTACCTATCCAAAAACTCTCACATTCAAGAGGTCAGATTTGATCTCGGCAGAAGTAAAGTCATTGAAGACAGAAATGTTTCATTCTGGTTTGTTGATCATGGGATCAGGTAGGCTCTCAAAGCAGTTACACTCACATAGAAGGAAGACAAGATAGTGCAACGAAGGATTGATGAAGAATCTGGAGATTCAAGGAATACTAAGATGTTGCATGAAGAGAGAGAGTAGAGGCTGATAAGTGCATAGTGGCAGGACAGGATAGCCCATACCTACTACCATCAGCTTGGTAGGGAGTAAGTGATGACATTCTGCCTCTACAATTAGGGGCTGCATCTATACTAAGAGCCCCCCAGGGACTACCATTACCTAGAGGCCTGACATGAACTATACAGAAGAGGCAAAGTGGACAACGATCATGCTCTGGAACCACAATCTCCACAGCCACTACCTCCTTGGGTGCTTTCACTATGTACATTGGGACACTGATTGGTCAATTGGACCACAGTGTAATCCAAACCTAGAACGACTAGAGAGTCGCTTATGGAACTCTGTTAGACAAGAGAAAGGAAACAGCAGAAGGTCTTGTATAGGTAAGAGAATGACTGCTGAAAGAGAAAAAGCTAGTGGGAGATAGGTGGGTACTCTGGCAAAACTGGAGCAGGAAACCAGAAGGAGAGGTGGTTGCCAAGATTCTCAGATTTAAGAGAGTAGTCAAAGCCATCTTGCTTACATGCAAGAACGATCAGATCAACAAGCACCACTAAGTAGACAGCTGCACCCATAACCTAGAACACACTATCCAAGAATCAGGGTGTAGAGATCAAGAGTTCTACATAGGCCTGGATAAACTCCAGAAGGAGTTAGAGGAGAAATAGTGACTTTGGGGAACCCAAAATCTACATCTAATAATGGAGGTGGGAATGATTAACCAGAGGCTGACAAAGAGGCTCTAGGACATGCAGCAAAGCATGATCTAGATGTTCGTCCAGTTGGCGAGGGAAAGGGCCATGCTGGTACAAGTAGCATTAGGCTCACATCATAGAGGATCAACCCATAATGGAGAGACAGGAAGAGGACGGTTGGGCCATCCTGAGAAGATAAGGGAAAGGGGCTAGCCGAGAGGGAGACCCAACCTGAGGCAACAGAGGGGGGCCAAGAAGAAATAATGGCACTTCCAGAGGTGGCCAGCTAAGCAGGAGACTCTAACCCAGTAGATAATGGGTCAGAGAACAGTGGAGAGAGACCTGGCTGCCGTCTAGGTACTATGTCTGTAGGAAGGCCAGGGTGGCAGAGAACAGCTAAGAAAGAGGAGGAATATGAGATGATACTGCAACAGGCCAAAGAGGTAGCTTGGCAGACTGCACTGCATTAAAAGAAACCCGCTAACTCTCACTTTGTGTATAAAGCAAAGTCCTACCTGGACATTATGACTTGGCTCTACAGATGTTAGGACTACTTTAGCCAAAATTCCATGGTGTAGATAGAGGATAAAGATACGATCATCTATGCTCTGAAAAGGATAATGGGTAACAATATGATACCCTTTAGCAACTGGTACAGGAAGAGCATGGAAGGGCTTGTAGTGTATGCTGCTCACTCTGAATTATTGGCGTAAGAATAGTTTATGTATGAGATAATCATGCAATTCTCACTAATCAATGAAGACAGACAAGCTTTGGCACAGAGGGGAAAAATCAAGTACAAGAAGAACATTGATGAATATCTCCTGGAGATAGAAAACTTGAATACAAAGGCCAAGCTTTAGGGGATGGCATGGAGGAAGATGGTCGAAGATTGACTTCTGGAGACAATCTTGAGATAGCTGTCTCATAAGCGATTCAATACCTACATCAAATGGCTGTAGCACCTTCCAGTAGTCAGAAACTAGGAGGAGGCCTTCCTTGATAGTGAAAGGCAATAACAAGACAATCCATCTGGGTCTCTAGGTTCTTCTGGCCCTTTGAAGTGACAGTGGGAAGACAAAGGACAAGAGCTGAAGTGAGGAAAGGAGGAAGGGCAATCTAGCAATTTTCAGGGGAAAATAGCACCTGAGAACTTTAAGTCAGCATGGTTCACCCAAGCCAACCAATGGACTAAGACCCCAAGGATTCAGCATACAGAGTGGAAGAAGGATCATGAAGGAATACCATGAAACTTGGTCAACAAATAGGAGGAAAATAAAAGCTGCACCCAGTGTGAACTCACCAACCACAAGTGAGAACCTTACAGAAAGGGAGCTGTTGTTGCAATGATAGGGCAACTGGAAGCAGCAAAGTCTAGACCCTGAAACATGGAGGTTCAGAATACTGCCTTCAGGCCTGCGGTGAACCAAGTCCATACACCTCTAGCACCTGGACTTTAGGAGTTGTTGGATCAAGAAGGAGGATAGATCTGATGACAGGAAGCCCTTTTGAAAAACCACAACCTATGTTCCGAGCTAGGGCAATAGCTTATTCAAGAATATATGAGAACTACACTGATTAGGCTGTAAGTATAGGTAGAGCCAGAAGTGTGAAAGGGATCTAAAACTATGTATAATGGAGAAAGTTAGCCCAGCCCAGTAGGAGGCAATGAAGAATAACCCCCGAACCTAGATGTTGGATGGCAAGACTTTATATTCACCCCTTGGTAGCGAAGGCTTAAATGCAATACGGAAGAAGAAAGGACTATTGGAGGAGGGAACTTAGGCTGCATGTTACACATAAGATGAACTGGCATAGCGTAATAGGTATGTCATGTGATTATTGGCAAAAGGTCACATATTTGATCCCAGGGCCTGCCGGAGTATTTGGAGAATGAGTTAATTTCTACCAGTACAATGCCAGCACAAAACCCTCATTTACACCACCACTGAAGGTCGGCAACTGAGGGGGTTTTCGCTGAGTCTTCAAAAGAGGATTCTCGGCTATCCAGACAAGGTTGAACAAATTGAATCAGTCAGTTCATTGCAGAGATAAATGGATGCAAAGACCACGCCAGATGAGGGGATGATGCCCAAGAGATGATCGTTCGCCCACCATAGTGAAGGGGTTTGGGTGACCACGATTGGAGCGAACAATACAAGGAGAGGGGTGGGAGACCCTCCCCGCTGTTCGAGGAAATCAGAGTCAAGCAGGGCAAAGGTTTTCAGGGTCTATGAAGTTCCCACATGGAAAAAGTGGTAGGAGTAGATAGGCCACGAACACCCAGACACGGAACATAAATATCAAGGTGCCTTTCCTGCTTTACAGAGATTAAGGAGTGGTAGAGACGAGATCTTATCAATATATTCGTTCTATAATACACTTTTACAATTTTTCTTCTATCTTGACATATTAAGTACGCCTTCCTAGTGATCACTTTGTCATGTATCAGGTCTTAGTATAGACTCGCTTGTCCTTAGAGTCAGCCACTGCCTAACACTATATTAATATCTTCTACACTACTGAGGCTCACAACCACCTCCTCAAATGAGCATGGAGGACTGCTTATCTAGCACCCTCCACCATCTATCTCAATTCTATCTTCAACGAAACCTACATGTATATGAGATTGAGTTTGATCTTACAATAAGTGTAGTCTTTCAGGACAAAAATGTTCCCTCATGGTTCATTGATCACAGGATCAAGTGGGCCCTCAAAACCTTCACAATCATAGAAAGAAAGGGCCAGATGTCGCAACTAAGGATCGAAGAGAGATCAGAGGATCCTTGCGACACCGACATGCTGTGCACGGAGAGACAGCAAAGGCTGATCAGTGCATAGGGGCCAGGCCAAGATAGTCCCTTTTCATTACCACCACTGCCCCTCGGGAGTGACATGCCACCGCTACGGCTAGGTTCCACAGTCACACTGAGAAATCTGCCCGGGCCACCAGTACCCAGGGGCCTGACCCAAAGTGTCACAAAAAGAAGAAGCGGGGAGAGGTCACGCTCTGGGACCCCAACCCCCACCAGGACTACCGACATGGGTGCCTTCGCTGCATACCTTGGGACATTGATCGGCCAGTTGGACCGCAGTGTCATCCAAACCCAGAATGACCCGATGATGGCATATGGGATCCTGTCGGACGAAGGGAAGGAGATGGCAGAAGGTCTTGCTGAAGTGATAGAGCGACTTCTGAATGGGGAGAAGCTGGTTGCAGAGGGATTGGTGTTCTGGCAAAATAAGAGTAGGAAACTGGAAGAAGAAGTAGTGGCCGAGATCACCAGGTTTAAAGGGGTGATCGAAGCTGCGCTCGCATATATGCATGAGCGATCGGAACGATAAGCAGCAGTAAGCGGACAGCTGCACCCTGACCTGGGACGCACTATCCAAGAATTGGGTGAATAGAGACCAAGAGCTCTACACAGGCCTGGACAGACTCCGGAAGGAGCTGGATAAGGAACGACGACATTGGGGGACGTGGGAACCGCAGTTCGTTACAGAGCTACAGACCTTCGATAAAAAGGTAATGATGGGACTCCAGGACATGCAGCAAAACATGACCCAGATGTTTGCCCAGTCAATGAGGGAAATGACTGCACTGGTTCGGACAGCATTAGGATCGCATCACCGGGGAATCGACCCAGGATGACGAAACTGGGAGAGGATGGTCGGGTCCATCCCAAATGACAAAGGGAAGGGGCTAGCGGAAAGAGACACCCAGCCAGAGACCATAAAGAGGGGTCAGGAAAGAACTGTCGCCCCCCCGAATGTAGCTGGAGGAGCAGGAGGTCCAGACCCAGGAGATGACGGGTCAGATAATGGCGGGGAAGGACCAAGCAGCCGGCCGCGTACGTTGCCCATAGGAAGGCCAAGAATGGCTAAGGAAGAAGAGGAACACCAGGGGGTGATGCAGTTGGCCAAGGAATTGGCTGGGCAAACTGTCTTACATCAAAAGAAGCCCGCTGTAACGACCCAGCATATGTGAGCTATGGCAGCCGGAACCTACACCCATACAGGTAGCCCGGAGGCGAACTGGTAGGAACCGGCAGGCAAGTGAGTACTTGACCTACGGAGACCCGATGGCCCGGGCTCCGAGATGAGCAGACTTAGTGGACACAAGTATTTAGGTACATGGCTACGCCCAAGGTTGGTGTCAGCGTACTTAGGGACCTATGAAGGGCCAATACACAGCTAGGCTGGGTAACTAGAGAAAGGCCGAGTGTGTCTATCCCCGGAAGTGGGATAGATAGGGTAACAGGAGAAAATCCACTTGTCCACCGGACAAGATTACCCTACCCTCAGAACAGGGTTACCCTGCCTTGAGGCTTGGATTACCCTGTTCAAGGGCCTGAGTTACCCTACCTGCCAATACGAAGTCCCTCGGGGAGTTTGGGAAAAATGACTGGAATGTTTGTCACACGAAACCATGCATAATACTGGAATCTGGGGTTCCGGGAGATGCTATTGGGCGAGCTACGCAGCTACGAAGAAGCTGTAAATTGAAGACATTATTCCTATCATGCCCCTCCGGCCCCGCCTTGAGGCCCGGACGTCATGGGCAAACGGTTGCGTAGTTGTGTGCAGTCTAGCAAAGGAGGATCTTTGGAGACCCGCTTGCAACACCGTATACATTGCTGCCGTCCGGTCGACCGTAAGCTGTTCGCAGGATATATAAGGGGGCATAGGGTGGAAGGTGGAGTACCTCCTCCAAGTTGTTCGGAGTAAAACGGACCAAAACTGACGGAGTTAACGGGAGTTAACCGTGGGGGTCCCGAAGGTAGTCCCGGGTGGTGCCGGGACGACTGGGAACGTTTTGCACCTACCACGCCCAAGGATGTCCCCAACGCCATAGGCTCTGAGAGGGAAGTGCAGAGACACTAAAAGCATGATTCCTACCGCAGGTAAGGTGTATCCGAGGTAGTGGTCATGGGTAGCGCCCATTGGATCACTCCTGGACCACCGTACCCTGCGGAAGACACCGGAAGCCCGAGACTCGTAAATAGTAGATAGATAAACCGCTCACGGTAGCTTCCGGCGTCAAGAAGAAATCAACGCGCATGGGAAGGGTGTCATAGATAGTCTAGTTCAGCAAGGGGTCTTGACAGTTAGCCACTGGCAAGTCCCCGATGCGCAGAGGTTTTCACTCCGGCGGGCAGAATGGAAATGCGCCGCAGAAACGATATGCACATATGGTGAACGCCGACTAGAGCGGGTCGACACATACATGCCCGAAGGGGGTGTCAGGAGACGTGTCGGACCGCCCTTAGCGGAGAAGGGTGTGCTCGAATAGTTGGAGTAAACTGATGGGGGAGTTTCTGGCATAAGATAAAACTACCTGAAAGTCTATGCGAGAACTCTCCTACTCCAACAATCAATCCTCTCGAGACCTTAATTGAGTGAAGCGTCAGGCTTAACGATATTAAGTTTTACCGTCTACTTTACTCTTACATCTGTGTGAACTTTTGGCGATAAGTTTGAAGTTGTTTGGTGCGGTCGCAACCTTGGGATCCATCTTCCTAGGGGTGCCCCCGTTACACCCGCCGACCCTCTATTTGTATACGACGTAAAGTCCCACCAGGATATAAAGACCTGGCTACATGCGTACCCGGACTACTTTAGCCGAATCCCATGCTATGGATAGAGGATAGAGACAGTATTATATATGCCTTGGAAAGGATGAAGAGTGCCGACGTGACACTCTTCAGCCAATGGTATAGGAAGAGCATGGAAGGCTTGAAGGGTATGCTGCTCGTCCTGAATTGCTGACATGGGAACAGTGGCGGCATGAGATTATCATACGATTTCCACCGATTAATGAGGACCAGAAAGCCCTGGCACAGATGGGAAAGATCAAGTATGAGGAAAACATCGACAAGTACCTGCTCCAGATGGAAAACTTGAACATCAAGGCCAAGCTTTAGGGAACGGCATAGAGGAAGATAGTTGAGGACTGACTACCAGAGGCAAGACTGAGATGGCTGTCTCATAAGTGATATGACACTGACGCAGAATGGCTGTAGCACCTTGGAGCAGTTGGCAACAAGGAGGAGGCTTTCCACGATAGCGAAAGGAAATGACGAGATAATCCATCCAGCTTGTCGAGTTCTTATGGGCCATTGAAATGACAGCGGGAGGACAGAGAAAAGGAGCCGAAGCGAGGACAGGAAGAAGGGCGACCTAGCAAGTTTCTAAGGAAAATAGCACCTGGGACTTTCAAGTCAGCAAGGTTTGCCCAGATCAAACCGACCAAGGCTCCAGGAGTTGGGCATACCAACTGGAAGAAAGCTCAGCAGGGAATACACCAAAACCTGGTCGACCAATGCTGGGAAAATAAAAGCTGCACCCAGTGCAGACTCACCAACCTCAGGTGGGGAGCTTGTAGGAATGGAGCCGTTGTCACAACAATAGGACAGCGGAAAGCAGCAAAGTTTAGGCCCGGAAACATAGAGGTTCGGAATACTGCCCCAAGGCTAGCAGTGAACCAGACCCATGTGCCACGAGCACCTAGACTTTGGGTGTTGTTGGATCAAGAGGGGGGGATAGATCGGGCAACTGGTAGCCCTGCATAAAAACCATGACCTACGTTCCGAGCTAGGGCAGCGGCTTATTCAAGAATGTCAGAGAACTGCACTGACCGGGTTCTGAGCGCGGGCAGGGACCGAAGTGTGAAGGGTATAAGAAAGTGTGTATAACGGAGAAAGTTAACCCATCTCAGGGGAAAGCAGTCAAGAATGACCCATGACTTGGACTTGGGATGGGAAGACTTTATATTCCTCCCTGGGTAGAGAAGGTTCAAACCCGGCATGCATGAAGAGAGGACTGCTGCAGGGTGCAACTCAGGGTGCCCCAAGTCTTTCCTGCAAAGGTCATGCACGGGAAATGAGTCGGGATAGTGAAGGACCGCCTGAAGGCACTTCTTTAGTCTTAGGATAGCACCACCGGCGATAGCGAGTAGGTAGGCTGTAGGTTGTTAGGCGAGACAAAGGACAGCGTGCTCGCCTTAAATTGTACACAATGGCAAGAGCCGAACACCTAAGGCCGAGTTAGAAAGGTCGCTCCCTCATCTATGCACTGGTGGCAAAGACTAGTATGATTAAATATCGTCACTGAGAGGAAAAAAGGCATGAAAGGAGACACACACACAAGGGACTGAGTTTGTCTGAGGAGGCATGAATGGCTGAAATTGTGCAGGCACAATAACAAACACCCAAGATTATTGAATGCCCTGATACACAAAATGTCCCTTAAACGAAGACAGGGTAACCCTACGAGGGAACCAAAGTGACAGAAAACTCAAGTCCCAACACCTACACAATACGAGTACCCACAAGACACAGGTCATCTTAGAATACAAGGAGAACTAGTACCGATTCATGTATTATTAGACTCAGGCTTGCAGATCTTTATTATACGACAAACACTAGTCCAAAGACTTGGCCTAGCAATGATACAACGAGAGACCCCAGTTAGTATAACTGGGTTTGATGGCACACAATCTCAAAATGCAGGAAAAAGCTACATAACACCTATCATGCTTGACATTGGGGCAAACCGACATTGCTTGAAAATTACCTGTGAAGTCATGAGCCAGGGGAACCATGACATGATAATACTGTTTGGTTAGTGGCATCGCCAACACCTCTTATCATTCATCGAGGATGCAAGCAGATGGACATTCCAGGCGGAGCAGCGCAAACAATAACTAGAACCAGAAGATGAAGGAATCTGCATTGAGTGGGATGAGACAGTGGCCTCAGACCCGGCAGTAAGATACATGGGCTGAATAGCAGGCCCGGAGGACTCAGAGGTAGTGGTTAGAGAAACTCTATGAAAGCCCTACCGGGAGTACACCAATTTATTCCTGCCTCAGGCAGCAGAACGGCTCCCAAATCATAACACCTTTGATCATGGGGTCAAGGTTGTCAAAAGCGAGAAGCTCCCGTGGGGGCCAATATACACATTTTCTGAAAGAGGACTATGGGCGTTGCGAGAGTACCTTGACAAGATACTGCACAAAGGAAAAATAATCCGAAGGCAGTCACCCGTAGGCGCACCAATACTTTTTGCACCAACACCTGGCAGACGGCTGAGGCTATGTGTGGATTACCGCGGGCTAAACAAGATTACGATTGCCAACAAGTACCCCCTACCACTCATGAGTGAACTCAGAGATTGAGTAGTCAGGTCATGTATCTTCACCAAGTTGGATCTAAAAGATAGGTACCACCTGATATGCATTAAGAAAGGGGACGAGTGGAAAACAGCCTTCTGCACTCGGTATAGTCATTATGAATATTGGGTAATGCCATTTGGGCTAGTCAATGCGCCCGCTACCTTTCAAGACATGATGCATGTGGTCCTGAGAAGATTCTTGGACTTGGGAGTGGTCATATACATAGACAACATCCTAATCTACTCGAAGATTGAGGAAGACCACGTCATGATAGTCAAGGAAGTATTAGCTGAGTTGAGGAAATACCGGTTGTCAGTGTCTATTACTAAATCAGTATTCCACACCAAGACAGTGGAATTTCTGGGATATATAGTAAAGACTGACGGGATCACGATGAGTGATCAAAAGGTCAAAGCCATAAGGGAATGGAAAAGACCTGGGTCCGTAAAGGACATATAAATTTTTATGCGATTTGCAAATCTCTACCAAAGATTCATCAAGAATTACTCAGGAACTTGTAAACGCATAATGGAGTTACTGAAAGATGACCCCAAGGGATTCGCTTGGGGAAATGAAGAGGAGGAAGCTTTCGAGTCCTTGAAAGAGCAGTTCGTAATAGCCCCTATTCTGGCAAATTTTCAATGCGGCAGAACTACGGTGGTGGAAACGGATGGAAGTGACTTTGGGCTAGGGTGTATACTGTCATAGTAAATGGGAAAAAAGGCTACACCCAATAGCATTTCACTCCTGAAAGATCAACTCGGCGGAATCCAACTACGATGTCCATGATAAGGAGTTGTGCACCATAGTTGGACCATTCAAAGAATAGTGTCACTACCTTGCAGGAACAAGTCAACCCATCACGGTATTTACAGAACATCAGAATCTACAATACTTCCTCATGACTAAGGCCTGGAGTGCCAGACAGATAAGGTGGGCATAGAAGTTAGCAGACTTTAACTTGAAAAATGTATACTAACCGGGGTCGAGTGGCAGAAAACCGGATGCATTAAGCAGAGGGCTAGAGTACTGTTTCGAGGGGGACCTGTGCAAAGCGAGAAGCTCTCAATCTTAAACCCTGCATATTTTAGCCAGGTTATGGTTACAGGAGTAGGAAGAGAAGAGGAACCTGGTCTAGGTCAGAAGACACCTGAGTCTAAATATACCCAAGCCATGTGACCATACCCAGAAGCTCGGATTCCAACAAGAGTCTCAAGAGAAGCGGCAGGACATGAGCTCTATGTGCTGGAAGAAGTAATAGTGGCGGCTCGCGGACAAGCGACAGTAGCCACCGGAATAGCCTTAGCGTTACTAGCAGGAACCTATGGCTGGGTAGCTGCGAGAAGTGGCCTTGCTGTCAGACATGGGATCATGGTCAGGGCAGGAGTCATTGACACGGACTACCAGGGAGAGGTGAAGGTATTGCGATTCAATTTGAAGGACCAGGACTAACATGTGGGGAAGAGCGAATGAGTTGCCCAACTTATAGTGGAAAGGATGCATGATAAGGAGCTCTACGAAGAAATGGGGCTAGACGATACCGAGAGGCGCCAAGAAGGGTTTGGAAGCACAGAAACGAGGGTGGTCGAAACTCAGACCAAAGCAAGTCAGTTAAAGGAAGAAAGTGGGCTAAATCAATCCTTCAACAAGTTCAATCAGGGATGGCACAAGGCCCTGACAACTGAAAAAACTATACTGACCAACACAGTGGTTATTAAAGCGATGGCACAGAAGTTTGATGCCCAATTCCTAAGACAGGTGGAGAAAAGAGGAGGGGCAGACTCAGACTGGAAGAGGAGAAGAGGGGAGTTGGAAAGGCTCCGAGAGGAGGGAAAGGGAATGCTAATGCATTGCACTTTAGTGGATGGCCTCCTCTACTACAAGAGATAGCTATTAATCTCAAAGGACGAGGCCCTACAAATCCTGATTGCTCAAAGCAGCCACGACTTCAAGGTAGCTGGGCATTTCGGCCAGAAAAAGAGGGTAGAAATCATAACAAGAGACTTCTACTGGAAGGGGCTTGTGGAATGGGTAAATGATTACGTACGGTCATGTGATGAGTGTCAACATAACAAGATGCCATGGCATGCAAAGTATAGGTTTCTACAGCCATTGGAAATACCCTGTATGGCATGGACCTCTATCTCTACTGACTTTATAATGCAACTACCGAAGTCAGAAGAGAACACTCAGATCATAGTGGGAGTCGACCGCTTTACCAAGATGGCCCATTTCATAGAGCTCAAGGAAAATGCAACGGTGAAGGACATAGTTCAGAAATTTCTCCAGGAAGTATGGAAACTACATGGACTACGGAGAGAAATAATCTCGGACATGGATGTGAAGTTTGTGGAAGAATTTTGGGAATCTCTCTGCAAACTCTTAGGCATTAAAAGGAAAATGTCAACGGCATACCATCCTCAAACAGACGGGCAAACGGAGAGAACCAACCAAATGTTGGAAGGCTGCCTCCGAAGCTTTGTCAACTATGATTAGGTTGTTTGGCACCAACTGCTCCGATTAGTGGAATATGCCTATAACAACTCTGTTACGAATATGCACAGACTAATCCCCTTCTACATGAACTATGGATACCACTTGCAGACAGAGTGGGTGAAGGAGCAAGAGGCGCAAAATCTAGGAGCCGCCACATATGCTCACTGGATGAAGGAAATACATGAACAGGCAATGGCTACATTAAAGGCAACCAGAGAAGCAATGGGGAGGTACTATGACAAGAAAGTGAGGCCATAGCCAAACTTTAAGAGAGGTGACTTGGTCATGCTTAACTCCAAGAACATTTGTACCAAATGACCTTCCAAAAAGCTTAGCCCAAAACTATATGGGACCTTTAAAATCCTGGACCCACGCAGCAAGCGAGCACTTAAGTGGGAAATCTCAGATTGTGCGGGAAAATACATCCCGTCTTCCATGTATCTTTATTGGAGTCTTACCGAACGTCAGTTTGACTGGCTCGTAAACAGCCTCCCAGGGCGTCAGAAGAGATAGAGGGTGACTTGGAATGGGAGGTTGAAAAGATAGTGAAGAGGGAGATTATTTTATATACTCGCAGAGTTCACAGATGTACTAGAAGGATCTGTGAACTTAGGTACTTTGTGAAGTGGCGGGGGTGCTCGGGGGATGAGAACACCTGAGAACTACCAGAACATTTAGGGCATGCAGCAGAGTTAGTAGAAGGGTTTCACTGGGAGAACGCGGGGATGCTGTGCATATAGGAGAAGGATGACAAGGAAAGGTTTTCCTGGGCATGGCTAAGTAAACAAGGAAAGGTTTTTCACCCTACCTTGCCGAGTCCTTAAATGAGTTTAATTTGTGCACTATTGGAGAATTAGATTATAGAGATTCGAGCCAAACTTTTGGAGAGGGGGGTGCGTGTTACAGATAAGACGAACGGGCATAGGGTAAGGGGCATGTCACGTGATTATTGGCAAAACGTCACGTGTTTAATCCCAGGGCCTGCCGGAGTATGTGGAGAATCAGTTAATTTCTACCAATACAATGCCAGCACAAAACCCTCATTTATGCCACCACCGAAGGTCGGTGACCGAGGGGTTTTTGCTGAGTCTTCAAAACAGAACTGTCAGCTATCCTGACAAGGTCGAACGAATTGAATTGGTTGGTTAGTGTAATGACTTGGTATACATGAGCTATGGCAGACGGAACCTACACCCATACAGGTAGCCAGGAGGCGAACTGGTATGAACTACCAGGCAAGTGCGTACTTGACCTGTGGAGAGGAGATAGCCTCGGCTCCGAGAATGAACTAAATCAGCTGGCCAGGTACTTAGGTACCTGGGTGCACCAGGGAGCAGTGTCAGCATACTTGGAGACATCTGAAGGGGTAGTTACTCAGCTTGGCCAGGTAACTGGAAAAAGGTCTGAAGTGTCTATCTCCTGCAACGGAAGAGACAGGGTAACAGGAAAAAGTCACCTGGTCCACTGGACAAGGTTACCCTACCCTCAGGACCAGGTTACCCTGTCCAAAGTCCTGGGTTACCCTACCTTTCAATACAAAGTCCCTCCAGGAGTTCAGGAAAAATGACTCGAATGTTTGTCATGTGGAGCCAAACATAATTGTAACGGAAGCACCCCTAGGAAGATGGATCTCAAGGTTGCGACTGCACCGAACAACTTCAAACTTATCGCCAAAAGTTCACACAGATGTTAGAGTAAAGTAAATGGTAAAACTTAATATCGTTAAGCCTGACGCTTCCCTCAATTAAGGTCTCGAGAGGATTGATTGTTGGAGTAGGAGAGTTCTCGCATAGACTTTCAGGTAGTTTTATCTTATGCCAGAAACTCCTCCACCAGTTTACTCCAACCATTCGAGCACACCCTTCTCCACTAAGGGTGGTCTGACACGTTTCCTGGCACACCCTTCGGGCATGTATGTGTCAACACACTCTAGTCAGCGTTCACCTTATGCGGTTATTGTTTCTGCAGTGCATTTCCATTTTGCCTGCTGGAGTGAAATCTTCTGCGCAGCGGTGTCGTGCCAGTGGCTAATAGTCAAGGCACCTCATGAACTAGACTATCTATGACACTCTTCCCACATGCATTGATCCCTACTTGACTGCGGAGACTACCGTGAGCGCTTTATCTATTTACTATTTACGGGTTGCGGGCTTCCGGTGTCTTCCTCAGGGCATGCTAGTCTGGGTGTGATCCAATGGGCGCTACCCATGACCACTACCTCGGATCTACCTTACCTGTGGTAGGAATCATGCTTCTAGTGTCTCTGCACTTCCCTTTCAGAGTCTAAAGCTTGGGGAGCACGTTCGGGCTTGGTAGGTGTAAAACTCTCCCAGTCGCCCCGGCACCACCCGGGACTACCTTTGGGACCCCCATGGTTAACACCCGTTAATGCCATCAGTTTTGGTCCGTTTTACTCCGAACAACTTGGAGGAGGTACTCCACCTTCCACCCTATGCCACCTTGTATATCCTGTGAACAGCTTACGGTCGACCGGACAGCAGGGACGTATCCGGTGTTGCAAGCATGTCTCCAAAGTTTCCTCTTTGCTATACAGCACACAACTACCCAACCATTTGCCCATGACGTCCGGCTCTCAAGGCGGGACCGGAGGGGTATGATAGGAATAATGTCTCCAATTTACAGCTTCCTTGAAGCTACCTAGCTCGCCCAATAGCATCCCCCGGAACCCCAGATTCCAGTATCATGCATGGCTTCGCGTGACAAACATTCCAGTCTATTTTCCCAAACTCTTCGTGAGACTTCTTATTGAAAGGTAGGGTAACTCAAGACTGTGGGCAGGGTAATCCAATCCCCAGGGTAGGGTAACCTGGTCCAGCGGACCAGATAACTTTTCCATGTTACCCTGTCTATCCTGTCGCCGGCGATAGACATTTCTGACCTGTCTCCAGTTACCCGGCCTAGCAGAGTAACTGCCCCTTCAGAAGTCTCTAAGTACGCTGACACCACTGGTGGGTGTGTTCAGATACATGAGTCCCTGACCAGCCAATTCTGTTCCTTCACGGAGCCCGGGCTATCGGGTCTCTGTAGGTCAAGTACTTACTTGCCTGCCGGTTCCTACCAGTTCGCCTCCTGGCTACCTCTATAGGTATAGGTTCCGTCTGCCATAGCGCATGTATGTTGGGTCGTTACATCACTCCCCTCATCTCTACGGTCTGTCCTGGACCGATAGCGTCGCCTCTTATTTCCACGAATCGATTCCCCCAAGACCCTATGGTTCCTAGGCTTGGACGAATATCTTTGGTGGATATCACGAATGGCCTGTAAGCCTGTCCCTTCTAGCATCTCATAGGGCCCCCATGAATTCTCCTCAGCCCCGTAGCCTTCCCATGAAACCAGGTACTAGATGAAACGCGACGGAAACTTCGTCTTCACTCCTCCATACCATCGGCTGTCCACAACAGCTTCAATAACGTAACTGGGCTCGTTGTCTACAAGTTCCCGGGCAGGGACTTGCTTGACCCTACCTCTTCCCGGATCCTTATGATAGGGTTCGAGCAACGTGACATTGAAAACTGGGTGGATGGTCTATCTGGTAGGCAGTTGGAGTTCGTAGGTTTGGTTACCCACTCGACATTTGACCACAAAAGGGCCAAATACCAGGTGGTCCAGCTTCTTCATCGGACGCTTGGTGCAGATGTTCTTTCAGTTTAACACCACGCGGTCTGCTTTCTTCCCCCACCCAGCGGTCACATCCTCCAAGGTAACATAGTCTGCTGATGGCAACCTTTTCTGGTCATGCCCTTTCTGTTCCTTTTCTTGTACCCGTTGGATCTTTTCTCAAATCTCTTCCCAGGTTCCTTCCTATTCCTTGACCAAGAGCTCACTGCTAGGGTGTATTCCTTGAGTATCAGACACGACACCCGACCGGTTTGTCCTTGGGTTAAACCCATAGTTGATCCCAAATGGTGACAACCTGGTGGATTCTGATATCGAGGTGTTGTACGCATACTCCGCAAGTGGTAACAGCGAAACCCAATCATCTTGTTGGTAGGAATAGTAACTACGCAAGTACTGCTCCAGTGTCTGCTTGACCCTCTCGGTTTGCCCATCAGTCTCAGGCTGGAATGCAGTCGAAACGTTTAGTTTCACTTGCAACAACTGCATTAGACTCATCCAGAACTTGGATGTGAATCGGCTATCTCGATTGGGGATGATTGACTCTGGGAGTCCATGAAGGCGCCAAACTTAATTCAGGAATATCAAGGCAAGCTCCTTGATAGGTACCTCCATGGTCAGGGGTATGAAATGGGCCATTTTCGAGAATCTGTCTACTATGACCCAGATCTTGGTATACCCTTCGGACTCTGGCAGCGCTACAATGAAATCCATTGAAATCGCTATCCATGGCTGCATAGGAACATCAATAGGTTCCAGCAGCCCGAACTTCTTGTGCCTGATGGATTTATTTCTTTGGCACGCATCACCTGTCCGCACGTAGTCGGTGATGTGCTCATCCATCTTAGGCCAATAGAAGTTAGCCCTAACCCTGCCAATGGTCTTGTAAGTCCCGAAGTGTCCCGCGATTCGGGAGTCATGTTCTGCCTTCATGATTGTCTGCTTCAGATTCTGACCCTTGGGAACATACCACCTGTTCTTGTACAGGAGTAAGCCCTTTTCCGTCGTGAAATGTCGGTCGACCTCTTTGTCACCTGCAGCTGTTGCCTTCAGGATCCTTAAGTACTCCTGGTCTTCGGTTATCGCTACCCGCAACTGATCCAAAAAGGAAGACTTGAGCCGAAATCCCTGGCACACTTGCAACACCTGTGGTCGCAAGATGTCCCGTTCCTGGCTCCCAACCCACTGTCCGGGGCGAAAAAACGACTGTGGCGGAAAATCACTCCCCCCTTCAGGGCGGTAGTCCCTACGCCGCGACAAAGCATCCGCCTTCTCATTCAACCGTCCTTCTCGGTAAACCACCTTGAAGTTAAATGGTTGCAGGAATTCAGCCCAGCGGTGCTGCCTTCGGTTAAGGACCTTGGTACTATTGAAGTACTCCAAGTTCTTATGATCCGTATAGATCACCAACTGGTCCGTTACCGAGCGTAGCAAATGATCCCATTCCTTGAATGCCGCCACGATGGCTGTCATTTCCTTGTCATGGACATCATAATTAATCTCCGCTGGGTGAAACTTCCTACTATGGTAGGCCACCGGATGCCATCTCTCATCCTCACATAACTGGGAGAGAACGGCTCCTAATGCAAAGTCACTAGCGTCGGTTTCTAGCCGTGTTGGCCGTTCAGGGTCAAAATGTGCTAGGATAGGTTTGGACGTGAACGCTTCCTTTAAATGATTGAAGGCCTGCTCACATGCAGGTGTCCATTCCCATCGGACATCCTTCTTTGTCAAGTCCGTGAGGGGTTTCGCTATCTTGCTGAACCCTTCTATGAACCGACGATAGAAGTTGGCAAAGCCCATAAAGCTTTGAACGTCGACGACGCATGTCGGAGGTGCCCAGTCTTTGATTGTCTGCACCTTTTCCGACAACATAGAGATCCCCATATCGGAGATCCTATATCCGAGGAATTCAACCTCCCGTTGGTGGAAACTGGACTTCTTCATACTTACACATAGTCTAGCTTTCCGCAATTTCTCCATTACACGTCTTACCATCGCGACGTGCTCTTCCATAGTTTCGGAGTAGATCAGGATGTCATCCATATACGCGATGACTCCTTCATCCATGAGATCTCGAAAGACCTCATTTATCATGCTCTGGAAAGTTGCCGGGGCATTACATAACCCAAACGGCATGACCGTGTATTCATACAGTCCATATCTGCACCGGAAGGCCGTCTTCCATTCCTCACCTTCTGCCATCCTCAGAAGGTAGTAGCCGTTCTTCAAGTCCAACTTGGTGAACACAACGGCTTTTCCTAACCTATCTCGCAGTTCATTCATCAATGGTAGAGGATACTTGCTCTTCACCGTGATTTTGTTCAGCCCTCGGTAATCTATTACCAGTTTTAATGTACTATCTGGTTTTGGCACAAAGAAGATAACGGCTGCTGCTGAGGAACTGGATCGCCGTAGCATTCCTATTCGCAGCATGTTATTAAGATATTCCTGGACTGCCTTAAGCTCCTTTTCCGATAACGGATAGATAGGCCCAAACGGAGGTTGAGTTCCGGGTTGCAACTCGATCGTATGGTTATACTTCGAGTGCTCTGGTAATGCCTCAATCCGTTCTTGACTGAAGATATCTCCATAGTCCTTATACTCGGGGAGTAGCTTAACTGTAATGTCGGCACCTTCCCCATCAGAGAATTGCACAATTCCCAATAGGTACATATTACTAGAGTCTTCGGCTAGTAACTCTTCATCGGTCATGAACACTAACCGCCCCTGCTCTGCCCCGCAGCTAGCCTTGTAGAAATCTGAGCGCCAGGTTAGTGATCCGGTCTTCCAACCTATGTCGCGGTTATGGTCTCTCAACCAAGACATAGGTAGGTACCCATCCACCTTGGTGTCAGGCATATCTGCGACTTCAAAGCGCATCTCATTGTGGTGGTCACCTATCCTCATCTTTAATGACTTGGTATAGTGTAGACCTGACCCAGGAATGTGATTACCGCTAGCGTCGCTTATCGGCACGTGTACCTTTCGTCGTACACAAGGTGCCTGAGTCTGATTAACCTATCGGCTACTAAGCACCGGCCCAGTAGCTCCACTATTGAGTAGCAGGAGCACTTCCGCGCTAACCTGTCTGGCTCCTATCTTCCCAGTCTAACTTGACCCGCAGGTGGATAGACTTAGTATGACGAGGCAAGTTGTCATCCTTCTGCCTCTTCGCTTGTCGTGGTGACTTAGTCATCTTAGCTTAGTAATTCCCTTTAGTCTCTTGCCTTTCGACACAAGAGCGGCCACAACGGGTTGGTAAACATTAAGGGATTGGGATTCGTCTTTTTCATCAATAACTAGGGTGTTTACTATCATGCCAGCATGATTTCGGGTACAGAACCCTCCTCAGGTAAACTTGAAAATAGGATCATTTATTTGATCAAGTCCAGCGTGAACCAATTCCGCTTGTACTAAACATAACAATTTTTTCCACAAGGTGGGTAGAAGTGCGCTGTCGGACTGGCTCCAAGTGAGGCAGCCTTGCTTCCCCAATGTCAAGCGTCTCCTCGCGTAGGACCTCACCTAGCCTCAACTGAAATAATGTCCTATGACTTGCCCATCCGGCTAAGGAAATCCTGAAAGAAATACGTATAACTAGAACAAAGGAAATAACCAGAAATCCAACAAAGGAGAGATAGCCCAGTCCACTGCGCATGGCCCGCAACATCTACCTACCCACACCACCTGTGTGTAGTCAGTATCAGGGTCGTTTATGTGGTAGAAGGGTACTTACCCATCTCCGAAGCCACCTCCGTGGCTCATGTCTATCTATCCCTCAGGGGTCTATGGCTATGGCTTAATAAGGTTACACCTTAAACAGAATGGGTTCTTACCTATTCCAATCCGTCAGTATCAACCTCCATGATATGAGGTGATGCCTGGCGAACTTCAAGTATCTTTGACGAGGAAGCCGGAGGTGGCACTTCAATGTGCTGCAGCCGCTTGTCTGTCCCTGTGGGCTTGCTTGCCAGGGCTGACCGTTTCAACCCACGAGCCTGTTTGGATGAACTAATGACTGGGGACATGGCGGTACACTTCCTCCAGAAGTGACCACTTTGTCCACACTTGGTGCACTGGTTGTGCTTTCTCCGACGTTCGGTCAAAGTCAACGGGATTTCCTTATGCACTATTGCATACTCAGAAGTCGCCGGCTTTGCCTGTTTCCCCGCATCGAAATTGGTAGGTTTGGCAGACCTCTGGTTTGGTCTGCCTGAACCTTTTTCCTTCTTGTTGAACATGCCCGATGTCGAGGGTCTATCCTCCTTCTTCTCAGCGGGTTGAGACCGGGGGGCTGGGTGGATGACGCGGTTACTGAACCAGTTGTTGTCCTCCAGCGTGTGCGCAACCTTCCGAAGAAGATCAAGGTACTCGTTCAGGTCAGTCGGATGGGGCTCCTTAAGTGCCCACGCATTCCGAACATCATGAAAGATAACAGATAAAAACTTGTCTCGTACCTGTACTGGATCTGTATAGCTAAGCTTATACATATAATCAATTATCTTATCCAGGTACTCATCGATGTGATGGGGCTTCATCACAAGGTCTCGCCACGCGAGAAGGGATCGATCTTGCTCGCCCTGGTCTGCGCCGAAACTTCATTCCAGCCGTTCTCGGAACTCTTTCCATGTCCGTAAGCGGTTGCTGTCTTTGACAGGAACGCCAGTGCGCTTGACGGCTTCCTTGTTGATGTGCCCATGCAACCCCAGATACCATGCCCGGGCGGAGTCTTCAAGGAGAGGGATCACCAAGTTTACCTTATCCATGTCGGTTAACTTGCGATCCGTAAAGTATTCAAATTTAACCTCTACCAAGGTTAAGAAGCTCGCGAGTTCTGGAACTTTGCCCTTGAATAGAGGGATACCACTCTGCTTCTCCGGTATCTTCTGCCAGTGTCTTGGTGTTGGCCTAGAAGCCAAACCAGTACCCCTCAGGGCTCTCGCCAGCCTCTTGGCCCATCGATCCCACCATCGTTTCTCATCATTGCTCCCGTCATCCTTGCGAGCACCTAGGAAGGGGGTCAAATCCGGGAGAGAATCTCCATCGTCATCATCATCCGAGCTGTCATGGTCAGAGTTCCCTGAATCTCCGCCTGCTCCTGCCGTACCACCTCCAGGTGGGGTATTTCTGTCCCCACTTCCGCTGGTATTCCCGCCTTGGGATTCCCGGGGTCTATCGTACCCATCAAACTATTCCTCCTAGCCATCCTGGTTACCTTCCTCTGGGGTGTTGGCCCCTGATGGTTCTGATGCCGGTGGTGGAACAGGGCGTTGCCCACTCTCAGGAGTTGGGTTGGGCGCCATCTGTGTTATCCGCAGAAAAGACCGCAACTCTGGACAACTCAAGGGTTGCATCGGGGGGCCAGCATGCCTCCATGACCTACAGTACCCACATGTCGGTCATCCATCTCCTTCTTACTACCTCCTTCTATGCCTCACCAGGGTCCGTGGTCCCTTCCTACACCCATAAGGGTGGTAATGAATCTACCCCATCTGGGTCTCTTCCGACTTACAGCCTGATAGACAGAACTTGTCTTGGCTGTCCAAATCGCCACTTGTGGTGCTGGGGAGACCGGCGGGGAGACTTGGCTTCGCGGGTGCCATGGGGACGACCGGTGCCCAAGAAACGGAGCAAGCAGGCGTCCCAAGTCCGGGGATTGGAGTGCGTTGTGACAGAGCCATGGGTGTTCGCTCCTCCTGGCATCTTACCTGTTCGAAGAATCCAGGTAACGCTGCACGCAGTGGCCGGAACCTTGGGGTAGCCGATACTGCTGGTGGGAATGCTGTGGAAGGGAAGGTATCTGGAGAGGGCAACAAAACTGGCAAAGGTGTGGGTCTTGGGGAGGCAATAGGAGGTACGGGAGTTGCAACTGAAGGTATTACAGGGAAAATGTTTGGAGCCAGGGTCGGACAAGGAGTAGGGTCAGGTCTATCCAGTGCCGCGATACCCTTCGGTTTGGACGTCCTTTTCCTCACTCGACGTCCATCAGTTGGCCCGACCGTTGGGCTGCCTGACCTACTGCGGGCACTTGAGGGGAGGACCGACAGGGAGCCTGTAGATGCTCTTGAGAAGGAGGAGGTATAGCTGTAGCCCTCACCTTTCAGGCTTTCCAACATCCATATACCGATTGGGCTCAAGTATGCCCTCCACTGGTGATCTCTGGCTCTCATGGCCAACTCCATGCCGAAGTTCTCGGGCTTGGTATGGATGAGCGGGAGTGGGGTCGTGGCCTCTAACATCAGTACACCATTCTCAGCATCGATACCATACCCTCCTGCAAAAGCCTTTTTCAAGGCTGCCATCCGCGTCTTCAATGCCTGCTGAACCTTTATCCTGCGCAGGTATGCCTCCTGCTGCACCTTCATCCATTCCACCGCTGCCATAGTGATCTGTGTTCGGAACACCTGCTGCTGCTGGGGGCCCCAGTTCTTCAGTTCCCGCTTCGCGTCCTCAATCGACTTGGCTACTTCCCGGACAATGTAAGATTCGGTGAATTCGCGGGAGAACTCACTAAAGGGAACTCTGTGCAGCGGGAGAGGGAGCATGTTCTGGACTAGGGTAGGGTCTTGGAAAAATGACAGGGCCGCGGCGTGAGGGTCCATAATCAGGAGGTCAAGACATTCAACAGGTAACTGAATAGGAGCGGCCTCCAAGAGCAGCGGATGACGATCCCAGTCAGTACCACGAACATCCACAAAAACAGACGTGAGAAACATGTTGGAGGTGTTCTCGTCAAGGTCAAGGTCTGAATCCGAGTTGGATTCCATTCTGGTTTGAAGTTCAGTACTAGCCATTGCGCTTTCCACCCTGGGCTACTGGTTCTAGACAAGGTTACCAGTATTCATGCAAGGTCAGTGCTGAAGGTCGGAAACAATTAATCAGGAGAGCAGTTAAGCGAGGGGTGCGCTTAACGATATACAGTAATGGGGGCACCCCTCGGAAGATGAATCCCAAGGTTGCGCCCGCACCGAACAACTTCAAACTTATCACCAAAAGTTTACACACATGTAAGAGTAAAGTAAGCAGTAAAACTTAATATCATTAAGCCTGACGCTTCCCTCAATTAAGGTCTTGCGAGGATTGATTGTTGGAGTAGGAGAGTTCTCGCGTAGACTTTCAGGTAGTTTTATCTTATGCCAGAAACTCCGCCATCAGTTGACTCCAACCGTTCGAGCACACCCTGCTCCGCTAAGGGTGGTCCGACACATCTCCTGGCACACCATTCAGGCATGTATGTGTCGACATACTCTAGTCAGCGTTCACCTTATGCGGTAATCGTTTCTGTGGTGCATTTCCATTTTGCCCACTGGAGTGAAAGCTTCTGCCTATCGGTGTCTTGCCAGTGGCTAACAGTCAAGGCACCGCATGAATTAGACTATCTATGACACCCTTCCCATATGAATTGATCCCTACTTGACTCCGGAGACTACCGTGAGCGGTTTATCTATTTACTATTTACGGGTCACGGGCTTCCGGTATCTTCAGCAGGGCACGGTAGTCCGGGAGTGATCCAATGGGAGCTACCCATGACCACTACCTCGGATCTACCTTACCTGTGGTAGGAATCATACTTTTAGTGTCTCTGCACTTCCCTTTCAGAGCCTATAGCGTTGGGAGCACGTTCGGGCTTGGTAGGTGTAAAACTCTCCCAGTCGCCCCGGCACCACCTGGGACTACCTTCGGGACCCCCACGGTTAATACCCGTTAACTCCGTCAGTTTTGGTCCATCTTACTCTGAACAACTTGGAGGAGGTACTCCACCTTCCACCGTATGCCCCCTTGTATATCGCGCGAACAGCTTACAGTCGACCGGACAGCAGCGATGTATACGGTATTGCACGCATGTCTTCAAAGTTTCCTCTTTGCTAGACTGCACAGAACTACTGAACCATTTGCCCATGAGTTCCGGGCCTGAAGGCAGGGCCGGAGGGGTATGATAGGAATAATGTCTCCAATTTACAGCTTCCTTGAAGCTACGTAGCCCGCCCAATAGCATCCTCCAGAACCCCAAATTCCAGTATCATGCATGGCTTCGCGTGACCAACATTCCAGTCAATTTTCCCGAACTCTTTGGGAGACCTCGTATTGAAAGGTAGGGTAACTCAGGACTTTCGGCAGGGTAACCCAAGCCCCAGGGTAGGGTAACCTTGTCCAGCGGACCAGATAACTTTTCCCTGTTATGCTGTCTATCCTGTCGCCGGCGATAGACATTTCTGACCTGTCTCCAGTTACCTGGCCTAGCAGAGCAACTGCCCCTTCAGAAGTCTCTAAGTACGCTGAGACCACTCGTGGGTGTGTTCAGGTACCTGAGTCCCTGACCAGCCAATTCGGTTCATTCTCACAGCCTGGGCCATCGGGTCTCCGCAGGTCAAGTACTTACTTGCCTGCCGGTTCCTACCAGTTTGCCTCCTGGCTACCTGTATGGGTATAGGTTCTGTCTGCCATAGCTCATGTATGTTGGGTCATTACAATAATACAGGTATTTTGGGTTCTGGGAGATTCTATTGGGCGAGCTGCGCCGCTCCGAAGAAGCTGTAAATTGGAGACATTATCCCTATCATACCCCTATGGCTCCGCCTTGAGGCCCAGACGTCATGGGCAAATGGCTGCGTAGCTGTGTGTAGTCTAGCCAAGAAGGATCTTGGGGGACCTGCTTGCAACACTGTATACATCGCTGCTGTCCAGTCGACCCTAAACTGTTCACAGGATATACAAGGGGGCATCGGGTGGAAGATGGTGTACCTCCTCCAAGTTGTTCAGAGTAGAACAGACCAAAACCGATGCAGTTAACGACAGTTAACCATGGGGGTTGCAAAGGTAGGCCTGGGTAGTACCCCAACGGCCGTGAGAGCTTTACACCTACCAAGCCCAAAAGTGTCCTCAATGCCATGGGCTCTGAAAGGGAAGTGCGGATACACTGAAAGCATGGTTCCTAACACAGGTAAGGTGGATCCGAGGTAGTGGTCATGGAAAGTGCTTATTGGACACCTCCCTGATCACCGTATCCTGTGGAAGACATTGGAAGCCCAAGCCTCGTAAATATTAGATAGATAAACCGCTCATGGTAGCTGCCGGGGCCAAGTGGAAAGCCATGCCTATGGGAAGAGTGTCATAGATAGTCCAGTTCATCAGGTGTCGTGACCATTAGCCACTGGCAGGAGGGCGATGCGAAGAGGTTTTCACTTGGCCAGGCAAGATGGAAATGCGCTGCAGAAACGATAACCACAGAAGGTCAACGCTGACTAGAGTGTGTGGACACATGCATGCCCGTAGGGTGTGCCAGGAGATGTGTCAGACCACACTTAGCGGAGAAGGGTGTGATCGAATAGTTGCAGTAAACTGATGGGGGAGTTTTTGGTATAAGATAATACTACCAAAAGGTCTATGCGTGTAACCGGTACGGGTACTAGGTTGTTTTATGTTTGGTTTCACAGTATCGTTTGATACTTGTATTGTTTCGTGTGCTATCGTTTAATACACACGTTGTTTATGATTAGTTTCACAGTATTGTTTGATACTTGTATTATTTCGTGTGCTATCGGTTGATACACACATTGTTTTACAATATCGCTCATACAGGAAATAAGCAATATGCTGTATTTAAAGACCGCTGATTCCCGCGATGGAAACAGCAGGCTTCCACAGACAGTATTCTTAAAATATACTTGGTTGAATGGTTACTTCTTTGATCTCCTATTACACCCCGTTCTCAGCCTCCTTTAGCAAGCAGCGCTCGCTTTGTGTTGACCACGTAGCCATCTGCTCCTATTGTACCGCTACGTGACTAGGGCCTGGCCCGAACACTTTACATTTTTTTAACCTCAGCAAGTGGTTAAGAAACCTGCACGGACCTGGTCTGATCAAGCTGCGAAAAGTCCAATAGCGAAGCTAGCATAGGGAAGCGGCAGAAGCATGAAGGATTCGGCTCCACCAACACGACACTATTAAGTCACTAGAGACCCAAAGTGGGAAGCAGGTCCCACGAGAAGGCCTTACCAGGAAAAGGCAACCCAAGAAACCGAAAGGGCCAAAGAGCGGATTCTCGATTGACGAAGCTGAACAACAGCTAGCGCGAGACTTGGCCAAGCAGACCTTTAGCGAATCTACTGACAAATTAGCTAAGGCAGCAACCAACCTTCCAGGGCTACTTCCCCTCAGACCCAGCAAAGGAAAGGCACTAGCGCGACCACGGAAGAAAGATAGCATACCTGTCGAGACACCTAAGAAGGAAGAAGACGACGAAGAAGCATCAGATCACTCGGTAGGAAGGCAGCCACCAGACGAATTCCCCAGTGACTCTCCAGAAAGCTCCGCAGACAACAGTTCGAGTAACGAAGAGTCCGAACACGCAATGTTCGAAGGTGAATCCACTGGACCGCCCGGCCCAGGGGACGGGCGAACAGGACCTAAAATCAAACTTCCGCTGCCACCCTCATTTTCGGACGAAAAGGATGACTTAAAACCTGAAGTATTTGATCGGTGGGTTATAACAACCTCTCAATACCAGGCCCTACACAGAGTGGACAAAACTAAGGAAGGAAGCGGTGCATACTTTGGAAGCTTCTGTACTGGAAAGGCAGAAGAAGCATACCACCAAGCAATGAACCACTATGAGAGTGGGGAAAAAATCAAAGGAACAACCCTGATAAAGTACTTGAGAGAGAGATTCCAATCCTCGCGAAACACAGAAGAACTATACAAAAGGTTCAATGACATCCAGCAAGTACAAAATGGCAAAACAGAAAGAATAACCCTGGTCGGGACGGATCTCTTGATGTCTTATGGACGATTACCTACTGGGATAGTGTCTCAGTATATGCTGTGACAAAGATTGTATGAACCAATGCATCCCAGACTACGCCAGGAGGTAGAACCCATGGAGGAAGATGGTGATTCCTTTGACAAAATGGTCAAGCGGGCAGAACGGAAGGATGCTATCCTGTATGAAACAGGAGTCTACCGAACCCACATACCAAAGGAAAGGAATAGCAAGGGATCACCATCGCGGAATAATACGAAATGGGATAAACCATATCGCAACTATTCAAAGGACAAGAAAGACAAGAAGCAGAAACAATGCGAGGAAGGCACATGTTTCGAATGCGGAAAAAAGGGGCACTATGCAAAAGATTGCTATTCCAAAAAAGGAAAAGGAAAGGCCGCTAAGCGAGAGGCTAGCACAAACCACATGGAAGCAACTGAACATGACGAGGTGGAAATTAACTCAGTGGAAATGGAAAGCCTACGAACGCAACCAATGTTGCAATAAGGCCCTGTGACACTCAATTAGCGCCAGCTTTATCTCTGCCCATGGCATCTCTACAGAGCCTCTACCCCAACCAGCAACAGTTAATATGGCTATGAAAGGATCCTGCTCTTCAAGCCACAAGAAATGTGGACTGACCATAGGAATCGGAAAAAAGAAATGGACTAATCAGAAGATGTTGGTAGGAAACTTGGCAAAGTACGACGCCCTGATTGGAATGCCATTCCTGAAAAGACATAATGCTCTTATCAGGTGTGGGGATACCACAGTGGAATTTCCCGATAACAAACTACATGTGCTATGCAAACCAACAAGCGGGGAATTCCGAGCTGCTGTGTCTGACACCACCTCAAAAACATTGTTGGAAGAATACAAGGATGTGTTCCCGGACAAAGTCCCTGAAACGCTACCCCCAGTGCGTAATATTAGCCACCACATCCGGCTAAAGGATCCAACCGACCTACGAAACCAACCAACATACCCAATCCCAGAAGCCTACAAGGAAAAACTCATGAACTGGATAAACGAGAAATTATGAAGTGGCGTGATTGTACGACAAGAGGTACCTGGAGCGGCGCCTATGTTTGTACAACCAAAGTCAGATGGAAGGATCCGCCCCCTGGTGGACCTGAAAGTGAGAAATGATAACACGGTCATGGATAGTCCTTCAATTCCAAATCAACAGCAGATCCTTAACCGAATAGGACGAGCAAAATTCAGGAGTAAGATCGACCTAAGCAACACATACTTCCAAACACGCGTGGACAAGGACAGTGTTAAGTTCAACTCATTCAAAACCCCATTCGGAGGATTTGTGAGCAAAGTAATGCTCCAAGGAGACATGAATGCACCAGCAACATTTATGCGAATAATAGAGGACCTCCTAAGCGAATATTTACATCATTTTGTATGGGTATACATTGATGGTATTTTCATATTTTCAGAGACATCAAAGGAACACGAACAACACATACGGCAAGTATGCGATCGACTCAGGAAAGCAAAACTCTACGCGAGCAAAAGGAAGTCAGTACTTTTTGCAGACAAATTGGAAGTATTAGGATACATAGTGGACAATGAGGGGATCCATGCCTCCCCCCAGAAAATATCATCCATTGCAAAATTGGAAACACCAAAAAACAAGAAGGAATTGCAACGATTCCTAGAAATAGTGAATTATGTGGCCCAGTTTCTCCCACACCATGCTACATTGACGGCACCGCTAACCGACCTAACAGGAAACGCCGAATTCATATGGACAATGACCCACCAGACTGCATACGATATGGTCCGGAAGCGAATAATCGATCACCAAGTCATGCGACCAATAGACATACGGAGCGAGAAACCAATTTGGTTGGTTACAGATGCCTCAGATTTAGGAGTTGGAGTATGGGTGGGACAGGGACCCACTTATGAGATGGCACGTCCAGCCGCGTTATACAGCAGAAAGTTCACCAATGCTCAAATGAACTATGGGACCACCGATAAAGAGGCCTTAGCAATAGTGGAAGTGCTTAATCGGTTCCACAATGTACTAATGGGAAACTCCTTCACGATAGTCACAGACCACCAACCCTTAACACACCCGCGAACGGCAAAGAATCCTAGCAGAAAGCAGGTGAGATGGCTAAGTGCCTGGGGAAAATACGACGCAAAAATAGTCTATGTACCAGGAAGGACGAACTGTTTAGCTGATGCCCTTTCCCGGATATATGAGGGAGAAACAGACTTGAATCCATTCTATGTCCACGATTATACAAAGGAATCGGATGATATCTCGGATAACACGGTCTACGAGCAAGAATCAAACACAATAGAGCCCATGCATGAGTTCTCCCCTACTTCCCAACCTTTCTCCTATACTAAGTACCCAAACGAGGCCCCTGTACCCCTGAAAGCCCCTGCTCAATCACTGCAGGAAATGATTGGGGTGACCAGTGTACCCTGCGAAGTACGCCACCGGAAGAACTCCAACATAGCGCCCTACACTATTCACACTATTACGTGGATCATTGCCCATATCATCAAACCGAGATCAAATTCAAGAACAACCATCCTACACAATGGGGACAATCGACCCCTTACCCACTTAGTGAAGGACCGAGCCCCCCAAGCACAGAAATTGACCAGAGCCCTCTGGAGTCCCCTGAAATCAATGACTGGGAATGGCAACAAACTAGCGGCGAAAGACCAATTAGTGCGGAAGAAGGACAGTACACCCCTGCGCAGCCGACGCCCAGGTCTTATGCAATTCCGGCACTGCTAAACCTGGAAGCCCCAGCATTCCAGATGCCGGAGCCAGAACCAATAGAAAACCTTACGACCGCGATAATAGCCGCATTCCGAATGCCAGGACCTGATAGCCCACCACCCATTAGGCAAGTGGAACAGCTGGAAAGCCTTACCAATGAGATGATAGTCTCAGTAATGCCCCCGACAATGACAGAATACCGGCGCAGGTTTTATGATGTCTTAGAAGACAATGAGGAGGAAGACCTACCTGGGACAACCAGAGGAAGCGAGATAGAAGACAAACGCGACACCTTACAGACAGTCAATGAAATAATCAGAACGTTCCAAGGACACATGGTAGCAGCATACCCGAAAGAACCAATTTGGAAGAAGGTAAATGAGAATATGGACTCCACAGGAGACTTGTCCTTTTACAAGGTTGCAAACGGCATGCTATATGCAAAAACCAGATACAGGGAAGACTGCCTGTGTGTCCCGAAAGGCCCCGCATACGGAAATACGATATTAAGAGAATATGTTATTAGCGAAATTCACAACCAAGGCCACCACAGTGTTGAACAAAACTTACGGTACGCAACGGAGTACCTATTTTGGCCTGAAATGTGGAAAGACTTTAGAGCGTATGTAATCCAGTGCCACACATGACAGGTAAATAAGGAGCCTACAAAATTGCCAGAAGGAAAGGCGCAGACAATTACCTTGGCCTCAGAAATGTTTGAATCAATAGCCATTGACTTTGTGGGACCCTTCCACAATTCATGGGGATACGACACGATCCTAGTTGCAATGGATAGGCTTTCAGGATTTACGTGGCTTATACCTACAACAAAGTAAGTAACGGCAATAACAAGCTGGGAACTTCTACGAAACAAAATATTTACACCCCATGGCTACCCAACATCTCTAGTAAGCAATGCGGACCTAAGATTTAAGTCACATGTGTGGAGACAACAGTGTCAATCGTTAGGCATCGAACATATCAAGGCGGCACCAGGCTATCATGAAACGAATGGACAGGTTGAAAGGAAAATTCGAGAATTGAAAACGGCTCTCCAAAACCTAGTCAACGCCAGACAAAACAATTGGTTTGATGCCATACCAGAGACAGCAGCATACCTGAATGTGGGATGGTCAGAAAGTCTCTGTATGTTACCATATAAAGCCATTTTCGGAAAGAATTACCCACTACTGCCCCTAGCAAACTTCAAGAACTCAGCAGTATGGGCTGCCGACGAATTACTAAATGGGCACCAAGCAATCCGGAATGCGGCATTCAATGCAATTAAAATGGCATGATTTAGAAGTACGAGAACGGCACCAAAACGACGCAGACACCATGCACCGATAGGAAAGGGTAATTTGTTACTGGTATATGGAAGTTTATTCGCAACAGAATCAGGACGTAGGAAGAAATTTCAACTGCACTGGCGTGGACCATTCAAGGTAATCGGATATGATGAGCATACTCGAAATTATATGGTAGAAATGGATGGCAGAATGTACAGAAACCGAGAAGCAACATTCCATACATCCACCGCGAAAAGATACCGCCCTAACGATGATGTCTCGTTCCCTGCCAGGAGCTGCGCATAACCACCCACAATCGTGGTGAACAAGAAACCGGAATGGGAAGTGGAAACCATACGAGACCAAAGAAGACGATATGACCATAACCAATTCCTAGTGAAATGGGTGGTGTACCCGGAAACAGAAAATAGCAGGGAACCCCTTGAGGGATTGGAAAATGCGATGGAAGCAGTTAATCAATGGTGGAAAGACAACAAAGCAGAGGACAAGCTACCCCCTGCGATAAACCATGTGACGGTGCCATGGAGCCCAACCTTACCAGAAATCCAACACCTGCACCCAGACACGGACCAAGGGATACAGGATGGATTTTGGTCAGCCCACTTTGAGAGCGATTTCGAAAGCAGCGAAGATGAAAATCGGGTAATGGAAGATGAAGAAACATACCTAGCCAGACTGGCCGAGGCGAAGTACTGGCAATAGCGAAAGGAAAGAACACTCCATCCAACAGCCTTACGATGTCAAACTATGAGCAAGTGCCTTGGAGACTGCGCCATCAGCTAATAGGACTGTTGGTGAACCGTGATATTATCCCTAGACGATACCTTACACACCAACTATTCATACACATCTGCAACAAGTGCTTAGAAATAACAACAGAATCAACAGGATGAATGTGGGGAGAATCAGTGTCAGATCTTTTCCGCTTCGGTAGCGGGTACTACCTAAGCACAGAAAAATGTGATGGTTGCCTGAAGATGGAAGAAACTGAAATTAAGCAGCACCCTCCTTCCCATGAAGATCTAAGCAAGGCCAACACCTAAGCGAGGTCACCACCGAAACATAAATACCAGCCACCAGCCCCCTAAACCGCCGAAGAAAACAGATCACACTACCAGACCTCCAAACCTTTAACCTCCCACAAAACCCTTCACCCTATTACAAACTTATCCTTGCGCGAAGGGAAACAAAATGTCAACCTACGCAGAAGTCAGCATAAAGGGACGAGACCTCATTTTGGGGTACCTGCTTTACCGAGAAATCATTCCAGAAGACGTATACTGGAAGATATTTTATATCGATCGCTGTGAAGATTGCGGACGAATCGATGTCGAGACGGAGAAATGGGAGGACCGAATAGTACGGAACTTCATGGACCTGCCACACTGCTGGGAGTCAGGTTGCTTTGTGTGCGGAGCGCCATGTGGGGAGTGTTTGGAGAGATGGTTGGAAGGTGCGGAATGGATGTTGCAGGACGACATGAGATTATTGCGGGATAGCGATGACGATAAGGATGGGACCTTAGCGGACTTTCAAGAGAATAGCGGAGTTACCGGCTATTAGGATTTCATTAGGTTGTTTTATTCCGTGAAATTGTTATTTTATTTTGGGAGTGTAACCGGTACGGGTACTAGATTGTTTTATGTTTGGTTTCACAGTATCGTTTCATACTTGTATTGTTTCGTGTACTATCGTTTGATACACACATTGTTTATGTTTAGTTTCACAGTATCGTTTGATACTTGTATTGTTTCGTGTACTATCGGTTGATACACACATTGTTTTACAATATCGCTCATACTGGAGATAAGCGATATGCTGTATTTAAAGACTGCTGATTCCCGCGATGGAAACAGCAGGCTTCAACCGCAANAACAGACAGTATTCTTAAAATATACTTGGTTGAACGGTTACTTCTTTGATCTCCTATTACACCCCGTTCGCAGCCTCCTTTAGCAAGCAGCGCTCACTTCGTGTTGACCACGAAGCCATCTGCTCCTATCGTACCGCTACGTGACTAGGGCCTGGCCCGAACACGTTACAATGTGAGAACTCTCCTACTCCAACAATCAATCGTCCCGGGACCTTAATTGAGTGAAGTGTCAATCTTACCGATATTATGTTTTACCGCTTACTTTACTCTTACATCTTGGTGAACTTTCCACGACAAGTTTGAAGTTGTTCGGTGCAGTCGCAACCTTCGGATCCATCCTCCTAGTGATGCCCGGTTACAGTTGGTTGCCGTGATAAATGCATGCAAAGACCACACCCGCTGAGGTGATGACACCCAAGAGGCGACCCTTCGCCCACATCCAGAGGCATGATAAGCTGGAGCCAGATGAAGGTCAACCGCGTGAATGGTCAACCCTGAACACAATGAGGCCTAACCACCATTGGAGCGATAAGACTGGAACATGTTTCTTGTAGGTTGACGCAGGTGGATAAGGAATCTGCCTGCATTGATGGGTCTGTCGTCGGAGCTGATCACTTCATATACAGATACAGGACCAGGAACAGTTTGTCACAGTAAAGGGGTTCGGGTGTACCAAGAGGGACCTAAAGGATGAGTATTACTTGATACAGATTAAAAAGAAGAATGAATGGAAAACCACCTTCCGGACTTCGTATAACCATTACAAGTACCGGGCAGTGGCATTCGGGCTAGTCAATATGGCTACTATCTTTTAACACATGATGCACCTTACGTTGTAAAGATTCCTGGACTTGAAAGTCATAGTTTATTTAGATGATATCCTAATCTATTCCAAGGTTGAGGAAGAACATATCAGGCTAGTTAAGGAAATGTTAGCTGAGTTGTGAAAATACCAGCGGGCAGTGGTGATCACGAAATCGATATTCCACACCAAGAGAGTAGAATTCTTGGGATATATAGTGGAGACAGATGGAATCACTATGTGTAATTGAAAGGTCAAAGCCATAAGAGAATGGATGAGACCTGAGTCCCTAAAGGATATACAAACTTTTATGGGATTTGCAAATTTCTACTACAGATTCATTAAGAATTTCTCGGGAACTTGCACACCTATAAGGAAATTATTAAAAGATGGCCCAAAGGGGTTTGCCTGGAGGACAGAGCAGGAGGAGGCTTTTGAGTTCCTAAAAAAGCAGTTCATGACAGCATCTATTTTGGCCCATTTCCACCCAGACTAAAACATGGTGGTGGAAACGAATACTAGTGATTTCATGCTAGGATGTATACTCTCCCAATATATTGAAAAAAGGCTACACCCAATTGTATATCACTCATGAAAGCGCAACTCAGCAGAATGCAACTACAACATTTATGACCAGGAGTTACTAGCCATAGTTGAGATATTCAAAGAATAGCGCTACTACCTCATAGAAACTAAGAAACCCATTATGGTATTCACTGATCATCAGAACCTACAATACTTTCTTATGATCAAGGCCTAAAGTGCAGGACAAATTAGATAGGCACAGAAGTTGGCAGATTTCAACTTCAAAATTGTATACAGGTTGGGGTTGAGTGGCAGGAAACGGGATGCATTATGCAGATAGCCAAAGGACTATCCTAAGTGAAGAGCTATACAAAGTAAGAAGCTCTCAATACTGAATCCGCACATTGTAACCAAGTCATGGTTATAGTGGTAAGAAAAGAGAAAGGCACGGGTCATGAACAAGTAACACCTGAAGTAACATATACCTGAGCTATGAGAATACAGCCCGATGCTCAAATTCTGATCAAGAGCTTAAGTGATGTGGCAGTACATGACATTTACATCCTAGAAGGGATGATAATACCAGCTCGTAGAAAAGCTATAGTAGCTACTGAAATAGCTTTAGTATTACCTATAGAAATCTATAGATGAGTAGCTCCCGAAGTGGCCTCGCTGTATGCTATGAGATTATGGTCAGAGCAGGAGTCATAGACCGAGACTACTTAGTAGAAGTAAAAGTATTGCTATTCAATTTGAAGGACCAGGACTACCACATGGGGAAAGAAGAATGAGTTGCTTAGATCATAATAGAAAGGATTTATGATAGAGAGCTTCATGAAAAAATGGAGCTAGATGGTACTGGGAGAGGTGAGGAGGGATTCAGAAGCATGGGGACCAGTGTGGTCAAAGCCAAAACTGAAACCATTCTATGGGAAAGAGGAAAAGAGGCTAAACCAATACTGCAACAAGTTTGATCAGACAATACACAAGTCCTGGACAAAGGAAGAGACTGGGCTCTTGAACACGGTAGTTGTTAGAGCTATAGCACAGAAATTTGTTGCCCAATTTCTAAGACCGGTAGAGGTTGAGGGGATGGCAGATTATGACTGGAGGATAAGAAGAAAGGGGTTAGAAATGCTCCAAGATGATGGAAAAGAAATGCCAATGTATTGGACTTTAGTGGATGGCCTTATATACTACAAAGGATGGCCATTTATACTAAAGGACAAAGAACTACAGAGACTGATTGCTCAGAGCAGCCATGACTTCAAGTTTGTGGAGCATTTTGGCCAAGAAAAGACAGTAGAGATCATAACATGGGACTTTTACTGGAAGGGACTTGCAGAATGGATAAATGAATACGTACTATTCTGTGATGAGTGTCAACATAATCAGACACTATAGCATACAAAATATTAGTTTCTACAGCCTTTGGAAATACCTTACACAGCATGGACTTTGATCTCAGCCAACTTCATAACTCAGTTATTGAAGTCAGAAGAAAATACTCAGAACATGGTAGTAGTCAATCACTTTATCCAGATGGCCTACTTTATAGGCCTTAAGAAAAATACAATTGCAAAGGAAATAGCCCAGGTCTTCCTCCACAAAGTATGGAAGCTATATGAACTATAGACAAAAGCCATCTTGGATATGGATATGAAGTTTGTAGAAGGATTTTGGGAAAGCCTCTGAAAACTCTTAGGAATCAAGTAAAAGGTGTCAATTGCATGCCATCCTCAAATGGATAGACAAACAGAAAGAATCAACCAAGTGCTGGAACGTTATCTCCAAAGCTTCATCAACCATGATCATCATGATTGGCATCAACTGCTTCTATACATGGAACATGCCGATAATAATTTTGTTATTAGTATATATAGACTAACTCTGTTCTATGCGAATTACAGATACCAATGGCAGACAGAATGGTGTCACAACCACCTGACCAGAGTATGGTGGCATTGAATAGTTGGTTACATATTGCCAAATAGGAGCTTGCACAGTTCCTGATTGATGGAAGGGGTTGCTTAGCTGAGTTTCTGCATGACAGAACTTTGTGGAAACTGGTAGAACATTGTAGCAGCATATGAGGGAAGGGTTAGGGGTATGGACATTTGTCAGCAGAGGATTTTTCTTGATTATATAAAGGGGTGTGCTTCTTAGAGATTTACTTTCCTTATACAAACTGGTAATTTCCTGCCTACACCTATACTTGAAAATTACAACTTTGTTTCTTCTTCATATTACCAGAACCCATGAACCCTGACCTTGACCCCCAAAACCCTGTGTCTGACCCACTCAAGCCTTGATACAAATATATCTTATTTGTACACCTACTCATGCCAAGGTTGTGGTGCTCACACCACAACCTCCCAAAGTTTGCAAGCTCACCTTGGGTGGTACTCTAAAGAGTACCTGCCAGCCCAACATCACTTTCCGGCTCAACATCACTTTGTAGCTCAATACCAAACTAAGACCAAGGATTTTATTTTGCATATATAATACAAAACACCTTTAGCTTAATTTACATTTATTTTTCCAAGCCTTACTTGATGCTTAATACCAGCAATTACAATTTTAGATATTTTTTTTTATAGACTTGTATAGCCTCTCTCTTCTTTGTACATGCTTTGATCTTACCCAAGAAAGGCTTTCATTCTGCTTTCTGTGCTCGTTTCCTTGCATTTTAGGCTCGTTGCAGTTGTTTCCCTACCTTTTCCATCTCAGGATCTTCTCTTCTTTTCACTATTTTGCCATGCCTCAGATGCATATACGACACCTCCTTTTTGAATCTGTTACCTGTGTTGAGCTCATCTCCTAACGCTTCTTGCTTGTTCTGCTACCTGTGTATGTTCCATATGCTCTAATACCAATCACCCGCTTGAGCTTGAGCTTAACCTCCTTGAAGAACCCTCTTCAGTTTTTGTTGAAAGGGTGGAGAAAGAGAACTAGCTTCATGTTAGAGTTCTTTGACTCCTTGCTTCAATTGTAGAATTGTCAGGGGTTCTAAGATGGAAGAGAAAGCAAGTTCTTGTTCTTTCTATAGTATTGCGAGACTCAGAGTAATAGTGGCTTCTCGTAACTTGCTAACAACAATCTCAGGACAATAGGGAATCAGTCCAATAGTGCAGGAGGATGACTTGATCGTAGAGGGTTTGAAGGTTTGTTGATGGATGGAATCGATAGCATCTAGAAATTCGATTTTATCGAAGTCACCACAACCTGCCTGAGTTGCCGCTTCTACAGACTCTGTATGAAAATGCTTATACAGTGGAAAAGCTACTGTATCTAAAGGTTGTAGTTGATGACTGGCATGTGGTGGCAAGCAAAATACCACTATTTTGTGTATATCACAATAATCAATAAACTCCTTTGTACAATGCGAGCTAAATCTATCAAGAAGTAGTAACCAGTAGAGACCCACTTGATGCTGGGAGGAAAATTTCTCAAAGCGAGCATGCCAGTCCATTGTTAAGCGATCATTGCTGTAACGTGTTCAGGCCTGGCCCTAGTCACGTAGCGGTACGATGGGAGCAGATGGCTTTGGGATCAACACAAAGCGAGCGCTGCTTGCTAAAGGAGGCTTCGAACGGGGTGTAATAGGAGATCAAAGAAGTAACCGTTCAACCAAGTATATTTAAGAATACTGTCTGTCGAAGTCTGCTGTTTCCATCGCGGGAATCAGCGGTCTTTAAATACAGCATATCGCTTATCTCCAGTATGAGCGATATTGCAAAACACTGTGTGTATCAACCGATAGCACACGAAACAATACAAGTATCAAACGATACTGTGAAACCAAACATAAAACAATGTGTGTATCAACCGATAGCACACGAAACAATACAAGTATCAAACGATACTGTGAAACCAAACATAAAACAATGTGTGTATCAACCGATAGCACACGAAACAATACAAGTATCAAACGATACTGTGAAACCAAACATAAAACAATGTGTGTATCAACCGATAGCACACGAAACAATACAAGTATCAAACGATACTGTGAAACCAAACATAAAACAATGTGTGTATCAACCGATAGCACACGAAACAATACAAGTATCAAACGATACTGTGAAACCAAACATAAAACAATGTGTGTATCAACCGATAGCACACGAAACAATACAAGTATCAAACGATACTGTGAAACCAAACATAAAACAATGTGTGTATCAACCGATAGCACACGAAACAATACAAGTATCAAACGATACTGTGAAACCAAACATAAAACAATGTGTGTATCAACCGATAGCACACGAAACAATACAAGTATCAAACGATACTGTGAAACCAAACATAAAACAATGTGTGTATCAACCGATAGCACACGAAACAATACAAGTATCAAACGATACTGTGAAACCAAACATAAAACAATGTGTGTATCAACCGATAGCACACGAAACAATACAAGTATCAAACGATACTGTGAAACCAAACATAAAACAATGTGTGTATCAACCGATAGCACACGAAACAATACAAGTATCAAACGATACTGTGAAACCAAACATAAAACAATGTGTGTATCAACCGATAGCACACGAAACAATACAAGTATCAAACGATACTGTGAAACCAAACATAAAACAATGTGTGTATCAACCGATAGCACACGAAACAATACAAGTATCAAACGATACTGTGAAACCAAACATAAAACAATGTGTGTATCAACCGATAGCACACGAAACAATACAAGTATCAAACGATACTGTGAAACCAAACATAAAACAATGTGTGTATCAACCGATAGCACACGAAACAATACAAGTATCAAACGATACTGTGAAACCAAACATAAAACAATGTGTGTATCAACCGATAGCACACGAAACAATACAAGTATCAAACGATACTGTGAAACCAAACATAAAACAATGTGTGTATCAACCGATAGCACACGAAACAATACAAGTATCAAACGATACTGTGAAACCAAACATAAAACAATGTGTGTATCAACCGATAGCACACGAAACAATACAAGTATCAAACGATACTGTGAAACCAAACATAAAACAATGTGTGTATCAACCGATAGCACACGAAACAATACAAGTATCAAACGATACTGTGAAACCAAACATAAAACAATGTGTGTATCAACCGATAGCACACGAAACAATACAAGTATCAAACGATACTGTGAAACCAAACATAAAACAATGTGTGTATCAACCGATAGCACACGAAACAATACAAGTATCAAACGATACTGTGAAACCAAACATAAAACAATGTGTGTATCAACCGATAGCACACGAAACAATACAAGTATCAAACGATACTGTGAAACCAAACATAAAACAATGTGTGTATCAACCGATAGCACACGAAACAATACAAGTATCAAACGATACTGTGAAACCAAACATAAAACAATGTGTGTATCAACCGATAGCACACGAAACAATACAAGTATCAAACGATACTGTGAAACCAAACATAAAACAATGTGTGTATCAACCGATAGCACACGAAACAATACAAGTATCAAACGATACTGTGAAACCAAACATAAAACAATGTGTGTATCAACCGATAGCACACGAAACAATACAAGTATCAAACGATACTGTGAAACCAAACATAAAACAATGTGTGTATCAACCGATAGCACACGAAACAATACAAGTATCAAACGATACTGTGAAACCAAACATAAAACAATGTGTGTATCAACCGATAGCACACGAAACAATACAAGTATCAAACGATACTGTGAAACCAAACATAAAACAATGTGTGTATCAACCGATAGCACACGAAACAATACAAGTATCAAACGATACTGTGAAACCAAACATAAAACAATGTGTGTATCAACCGATAGCACACGAAACAATACAAGTATCAAACGATACTGTGAAACCAAACATAAAACAATGTGTGTATCAACCGATAGCACACGAAACAATACAAGTATCAAACGATACTGTGAAACCAAACATAAAACAATGTGTGTATCAACCGATAGCACACGAAACAATACAAGTATCAAACGATACTGTGAAACCAAACATAAAACAATGTGTGTATCAACCGATAGCACACGAAACAATACAAGTATCAAACGATACTGTGAAACCAAACATAAAACAATGTGTGTATCAACCGATAGCACACGAAACAATACAAGTATCAAACGATACTGTGAAACCAAACATAAAACAATGTGTGTATCAACCGATAGCACACGAAACAATACAAGTATCAAACGATACTGTGAAACCAAACATAAAACAATGTGTGTATCAACCGATAGCACACGAAACAATACAAGTATCAAACGATACTGTGAAACCAAACATAAAACAATGTGTGTATCAACCGATAGCACACGAAACAATACAAGTATCAAACGATACTGTGAAACCAAACATAAAACAATGTGTGTATCAACCGATAGCACACGAAACAATACAAGTATCAAACGATACTGTGAAACCAAACATAAAACAATGTGTGTATCAACCGATAGCACACGAAACAATACAAGTATCAAACGATACTGTGAAACCAAACATAAAACAATGTGTGTATCAACCGATAGCACACGAAACAATACAAGTATCAAACGATACTGTGAAACCAAACATAAAACAATGTGTGTATCAACCGATAGCACACGAAACAATACAAGTATCAAACGATACTGTGAAACCAAACATAAAACAATGTGTGTATCAACCGATAGCACACGAAACAATACAAGTATCAAACGATACTGTGAAACCAAACATAAAACAATGTGTGTATCAACCGATAGCACACGAAACAATACAAGTATCAAACGATACTATGAAACCAAACATAAAACATTTTGTGTATCAACCGATAGCACACGAAACAATACAAGTATCAAACAATACTATGAAACCAAACATAAAACATTGTGTGTATCAACCGATAGCACACGAAACAATACAAGTATCAAACGATACTGTGAAACCAAACATAAAATCCTAGTAACCCGTACTGGTTACAGGGGGTGTAATTATTTAACGGACACGACTGTACAAGTCATATTCAGCTGCCAAGTCATGTTGAGCTGACAGATACTCTTTACTAGTAGATTAATCAAAATATATTTGATACTAACTACCAAGAGGCTTTCCATCTAGGCCTTTCCCCTTCCAGCATTATATTCTATGAGGTAAGTCAACCCAATACAAAAACCTGCCTATTCTATAGTACCTCTAGTATGGTGCCAACAGAGTACGCATAGCCACAGCCAAGAGTTAACTAGTATACAGATAACTACATATCAAAACGATTGACTATTTGGTCTTACAACCTTCTTCTACAAAAGAAAACCAAAACAAATTGCCTGAAGGCCGATCTTTTCCTCCTCTTCCTCTACCTAGAAGCGTTTACAGTTTCTAGAACCACTACCTTCCTGGGAGCAACAGGTATCTCCACCTGTCCTGTCACCTCCAGTCTCTCAATTCCCACCTCCAACAATGCCAATAACCTTGCCAATGACACTACCAATGACTCTGGAGCTGCTGTCTTCTACTGCGCAGATAATTACACTAGAGACAATGCCTTATTCACCTGCCCCTAAACCTCCCAACCAACCCTTTCTATCCTCTCGACTGTCTTCCTTCTCTTTTTCCTCTTCTCCACTCATCTCACTACTACCAACCTCATAGTTGTATTGGCTCACTCCCTCTCTACCATCACCTCTTTAGTTGCCACTACCACCTTCCTCTCTGCCACCACCACTTTGGTGACTGCCACCGCCACCTTCTCTTCAGCCACCTCCATTTTCCTCCCCACTACTACCACCTTCTCTTCAGCTACCTCTATCTTCTTTAACAGCTCCGGCACCTTCTCTTTCATCTCTGCCATCTCCTCTTCTGCCCCCTCCACTTCCTGCCTTAGTAGGCAGTTTTCCTGCTCCATTGTTGACTGCAGAGTCTCCTGCTCTGTACTCCATCTTTCCAATACATGTAGGTGCTTTGATAGTACCAATACCTAGTATTGTAACTATGAGATTTCCTTTTCCAGCAAAAAATTTCTCTCCATGGCCTGTGACAGCACTACTGATTATTTCACCATAGAAGCAGCCAAAAAGGTACCACTCTTCTTTCAAGCCATCATATAGTGTCGTAATTGAAGTCTAGTCACTAGAAAGAGGTAAAGGCAGATAAAAGGAGATGAAACGATCTCCTAAATCAATGTTAAAGTCAAGGTAGGATTCCTTGAAAATAAAGACTTGAAGCTATCATGAGATAGGAATCAAGGACCCGTATTGGAGGACGCCCGGAATGTGATGTATCACAGGAGTAGAAATCATTCTCTTTAGAGTATCCCAGTTTGCGAGAAAGCAACCGGGGGTTGTAGCGGCTAGCCACAACCTTGGCACGAGTATAGGCTAAAACCTAAACTCTCTCCAACAACAAAAACAACTCTCCCAATTCCCAGGGACACGGGAATAGCTTTCCTCCTTGTCACCATCCTTTTGTTGATCTCTGCTGTACAAGTACTTGTAGTTGTCTGATAAGGGATTGATGGAATCAAAAAAAAAAAAAGTGATCCTATCGAGTTATCGTCCCCACTCCTCGCTAAGTCTTGGCATTCAAGCTGGTTTTCAATTTCTAAATATTTTTTTCTTTACTCTCACCTCTTGAAGCCCTTGCCTAGGTTTGTCATTTGCTCGGTGCCTAGCCTTGCTTGATTTGGGGGCCCCCCGTCTGAATGGTGTTGATGGTATTCTCCGTTTTTGTTTGGTGTCCAAGCATCTCCAAGAGCATCCTTTGCGCCATCACATATCGTTCTTTTCGTTCTCGGGCATCTGATACGTCGAGACACGATGATACCACGGCATTTGGCAGTAGGTTTTGCGCCGCCAATACCCTATTACCCGCAGCAGAGAACAATAGCTAACCAACAACCTCCTCCTCTTTCTACAATAGAGGACACCCCGGCTACACTCATTCTACCCCTCCGGTCACCTCCGACAATACCGAAACCTCTCCTTCTCAACTTCATCGCCGACACCACCCAACGACAATGGCCTTAATACTAAACTCCCCCCTCCGCCCCTAGACTTCGACGAGCCCGACCTGAACCTATCCTCCTGCATCCACCTCCCCCCCAACTTTGGCACGAACCAACACATGCACGTCGACGATGCCCTGAAAGACCGCCTCCGCTCCCTCCTCTGGCAATTCCGTGCCCCAGTGCGCTACGCATTCGCCTACGGCTCCGGCGTATTCCCCCAGGGCAGCAATTTCGGCAGTAGCAGCGTAGCCGGAGGAAATAAGCCGATGATAGACCTGATATTCGGCGTCACCTACACACAACATTGGCACTCTTTAAATCTCGCGCAGCATGGAGATCACTATTCATTCCTGGGCAAAATGGGAAGCGCAGTAATCAGTCACGTTCAAGACGACTTTGGAGCCGGGGTATATTTCAATCCTTACGTCGATGTTGGTGGGACGGTAATACTCCCCCTCCCCTACTTCTATACCCCACGGGAGAGTGGGAAAGAAGAGATCGGTACTGACGCCTAGGAGCTCAGCTAATAAAATACGGCGTGGTAAACCTCGCAACCCTAATCCACGACCTGCGAACCTGGGACACCCTCTACCTAGCCGGGCGCCTCCAAAAACCAGTAAAAATCCTCCGCGACGATCCGCAAGTGCGCCTGGTAAACCAGCACAACCTCCTCTCGGCAATCCGCACGGCGCTCCTACTCCTCCCGGCGAAATTCACAGAACATGACCTATACACGACGATAGCCGGGATCTCCTATACCGGCGACCCGAGGATGAAGTTATACTCGGAAAACCCGCACAAGGTGAACAACATCGTCCGCAACCAACTCCCGCATTTCCGCCGCCTGTACTCGCCGCTCGTAGAGCAATTGCCCAACGTACAATTTTTGAGCCAAGGCGTAACATGGAACGACCTAGCTGAGCACATCATGTTAGAGCAGGACATGGACCCCCAACGCCGCGCAAACATTATCCACCGTCTCCCAAAATCCTTCCGAGAAAAGGTGTACTTCCAGTACCAGCGCAAGTTCGCCATCCCAGCGCTCGACTTTGAAAAAATGGTTGGCCGAAGTGCCGATGAGGAACGCATGCTTAAGCGGGAAGGCGGCGAGTTCGAGCGCAGGATCGCGATGGATTCGGATAACGTTGGGAAAGTTGTTGGCGGTGTTATTAAGACTACTATCGGATGGCCGAGTACTATTCAGAGTCTTAAGGGTGTAGTGACTGCCGGGCCGCTGAGGAGTTGGAGGTACTTGAAGGAGAAGATTGGGAAGTGGTCTGCTGCTAGGAAAACCGTGGTTTTGGGACAGAAGTGAAGGAGGAAGGAGGGGGGTATATATTGATAGGGGTGATGATGGTGATGAATGCCCGAAATGTTTTGGTTTAAGTTAGCCTCTATGACCGGATCCCTGGCCTTTTCTTTCCTTTCTTTCTATCCCCCCGTTTGAGCACTGTGTTTGTGGGGG
>PYWC01000059.1:345634-365770 GCA_003182015.1 Tuber magnatum
CCCCCCCAAATCAATACACTTTTCCGAGACATTCCATGTTCGCTTTCCCCTTAGGGTTATGGCCTCGAACCCACTCCTGAATGTTGGAGGAATAGTTGAAGGGGACACTTGCTAAGCTCTTGACCGAGCGTCCGCTATTGTTGGGGACGTTCGCATTGATGTCTCTGTGCGCGAGTAGTAGCGCCACGCTTTCCTCGTGCCCCTGGTTGGCCGCGAGGTGAAGTGCGGTATCGCCATTGCCATCGCGGAGGTTGACTTGAACCCTTGGGTCGGCCAGAAGGAGCTCGACCACGGCCGTACAGCCCCTCATCGCCGCGACGTGCAGTGGGGTTCCACTGCTGGAGCTATTGTAGTTGATTTCTACCCTGGTGTCTTCCAGCAGTGCTCGCACGACGCATTCGTAAGACTGGTCTGCCGCCGTGTGCAGCGGTGTCCAGTCGTCGTGGTTCGTCGGGTTCACGTTTATCCGTGGGTCGGCCAAGAGCAGCCTGACGACGGGGCTGTAGCCCCAGAAGGCGGCCGAGTGGAGTGGGGTTGAGTTTCCGACATTCTGAAGGTTTATGTCCGACCTTTGGTCCTCTATCAGGAGTCTGACCACGGCTTCCTCCCCCCAGAAGATGGCCCTGTGAAGGGGTGTGCCGTTGCGCTTATCCCGCGTGTCCACTTCCACCCTCCTGTCGCCCAACAAGAGGCGAACCACTTCTTCGTGGCCTCTGGTGGCGGCGAGCAATAGCGGTGTCGAATTCGTCTTGTCCGCCGAGTTCACGTCGACGGTCGGCTCGCGCAACAGCAAACGCACTATTCCGGCGCGGCCGCACCTCGCTGCAAGTGATAATGGCGTTCGGCCTTTGAGGTTCTTGGTGTCCGCACCGACACCGCAGGCCAGGAGGGTACTGATGACCCTTTCGCTCTGGTCCAACACCGCTTTATTGAGGAGTGCGCCCTTCCCCACGACGTTAAGGAGTCCTCTCTCAATGAGCCTGCTCACGGTAGCCTTATCTTCGCGCTCCGCTGCGAAATAGAGCGCCCTCTTTCCGTAAAATTTGTGATGCTTGCGACATACGCTGTCCAGGAGACTAGGGGAGAGGAGGATTGCGAGACGCCGGTTGACCTTCAGAAGGGAGTTCAGGTCGGGTGGCGCGAGTTCTCCCGCGATCTGGAGGATGATCTCGTTCGGTAGGTGTAGGAATGGCATCTTTGTTTGATGGGCGATTTTCGGGTTGGTAGGAATGGAAATTTTGGAGTATGGGGATGCTACTGCCTTTGGGGATCGGAGCGAACGGGGGGGAGGAGTGGAGGACAGGAGTTCTTATTGGAAATTTTATACGGGGCATGATACTTGTATTTCCAGTAGACTAAGCCGAGATTACACTTCCCTGCAAGAGATGGTCGATTGGAGTGAGATCCTGCAGCCACGTGTCGGCGGTTTCAGTCACGGCAGTTACCCCTGCTCTACCCCTCGTCATAATATCTCACTCGTCTGACACATACCCTAGTTATCGATTGGGCATGGAGAGTGGAGTTGGCGCGGCAGTGTCGCCCACCGCATAGACGGAAACGCAGCGTGCTGTACAGTACATGGCGGAATAAGCGCGCAGAAGGACATGGGATTGGATTTATTGTTGGGTAGACGGCGAGTATAGCATCGTAGTTGGTTACCACCTTTTCTAGCTGCGCGGTTGCCGTGTTGAGCGCCGTGCGATATCGTATTTGGGGTATATGGGAGGTGTACGGTACGGTATCATGCTTGTGGATGAACGGCCTTCGTGGGTACCGGTAGGGTGAACGTTGCATGCTACCGTATCACGGACTTTTTGCTTCGATCCGGCCGTCAGAACCCGGGCAATCGCAGTCCTATTCACAAAGGCGCCGCCCGGTCAAGGGGCGACTTAGCGACAGACCACCCTAACCAATTGCAAGGCGCCCCCTATCACACAAGTCCTCACTTATGTCACTGAAATTTTTCAATTTTTTTTTGTCGTCTCAGATTCCGCTGCCCCTATAGCGCCAAGCATCCTAATTTGCCTTCTGCTCCGCCGCCAATTTTGCCAACTTTCTCCTTATCCCGATAACCACATCCTCCTCCACATAGATGCCTACAACACTCTCATGAACATGCAGGGCATCCGCCCACTTTTGCCAATTCCCAATCTTCCCGATCTTCTCTATCGCCTCCTGGGGGAACAAGTCAACCCCAGGCTTTGCGTATGTGTACAACCTAATGACGAATGAAGCGGTAAGCACCTCCGCGAGCGTGAGCTTGGAGTTCCCGCCAAAGAAGGGCTTGGCGTCGGCCAGCAACGGCGCCAATTGCCTCTCGATAACGATGACGCACTCATTTGCGTATTCGGTCTTTTTCGCGACGTCGGTTGTAGCGATGGCGGATTGAATTAGCGATTGGGCTTTGTTGATGAAGGTGTCCACGAAGAAGTTGATTCTCGCTCGCTTTAGAGCCGCTGTGGTATTCCGGTTAGTATTTCAACAACGGGGGNGAGAAAGTGCTCACAAATGCTTGTGTTACCGGTCCCGACTTTTTGCCACCACCAAAGAAATCTCACAAGGTATCACTCGAATTCCCTAATCTGGTTTAGTTCTCACACAATTTCACACCTCCTGATGGAGGTGGTCCCGACTTTTATCAACCCCCTAGTACTCGAATACGGTTGCTGGCGCGCTGGGGTAAATTACTGTGACTTGAACTCAGGGGCTGGTAGTGTGGGTGGAGCTGGGTCCCTGTTAACGCGATTGATTATGATATCATACCGGTGTGATGCGGTAATCAAGGGAAACCAACGGCGCGGTAGAAGCTACCGTACCCTACGAGTACCGGTACTAGTACAGCATCATACCCGAGTGCTAGTGGAGTACCGGTGTAGAAGGGTTTTCAGATTTGTTTGTTTCTGGTCATGTTTGACGATGTTTGATAGGGCTTTTTACCCTATAGAATTTCCTGTTTGGAGGTGTCTTGGTATGTTTGGTTTGTTGTATATAAATTTGGTTTTTCCTACCTTGGTTAGACATGAGCGACAACCACCACCTGAGATACCAATAGATCCTGTTTCCTATCTATCCATTTCAGGTCCTGCTTCATCACCCTTTTCACCTGTCATCTCTCCTCTGTTTGATAGTCAATATCCTCAGCATAATATCAACACCTTATCCGATAGCATACCACATTGTCACTGTCAACCCTTTTCCCCGGTGCCAGCTCGGTCAATCACACCATACAAATTACGGAAGTCAACAGAGACACTTCCACACCGGTACCGGTGTTCGAGTATCATACCAGTACAGCGGACAGGGATATATCTGGCTGGTCAACCCCAAGCAATTGTTCCATAACTTCTTACCCACCCTGTATGATACCCTAGGTGAAAATCGTGGGTACCAATGTCATAACGGCTGGTAAATGACGGGCCCTCGTGCGCACCGAGAAGACCAGCAGATATGGACAACCGAACCACCGGTTATACCACACACACAAGTTCACACGGTTCCAAAAACAAAACGGACAGTGGAGAGCTCCCACGTATGGTGGCATTGATTCTCTCACAGCATTGATCCTCAGGCTTTGGTATGACGTAGTCTAATAGACACTCTACCGGTTTCCCAACCTCTGCCGGTACTGTAGCTCTAAGAAGTCGAGATCGGAGCCCTATAGCGCGGTTTTTCACCAATATGAAATTCCCTGCGAACCCTCCCTCGATCCGCGTTAGCCATCATACTATCATGCCCGCTCTTTCCGCAGGTCAGCCCCCGGTGAGAATGCCAACCCGGATGCATCCAGACGCTGGTGAGCCCGTGCTGTCAGCGGAGCGGAAAAATCTATCAAAAATCTGAGGTTATATATCGGTATATATAATTGGCCAGGGGTGCCTTTCTTTCTGAGAGGTGACAGAGTTCGTTGTCAGAGTTGCTTCCCTTAGCCGTTTTCGGCCGCGCCGTCCTCGGGTATCTGGATTCTTACCCTCACCGGGAGCAGGATATCATACAAGCGGGAACCCGAAAAGTGAGTTGGGCACGAAGCGGCTCACGCCAAAAACGGCCAACTCCGTGGCCGTATTCCAGCGTCTATACTTGTATTAAGAATGGGATAACTTCACAGAGTGTTTTAGGGTAGCTATAGGGAGCAAAAGTTTTCCTCAAACTTGCGTCATGACTGTTTTTTTTTTTTTTTTTTTTGATGGGAAAGCTGTGTCTTGGTTGAAGTTTGAAAGTTGGACTCCACATTACTCTTGCAATGTTAGGAATTGGGTGGGAACTTGTATGCAGAAAAATGATGTTATTGCTAGTAGTTTTCGGTGGTTCTATGGATATTTTGTATTTTTTCTCCGGTAGAATATCTTGGTGCGAAATCTCTCACATTTTTGGACCCTATGATACTTGTGGCAGCTATGATATCGTGGTTATCGATTCCTGAATGTTTGGTGTGTTGTGTGCCCTAATTACCGTGCTCGGAGGGGTCGCGAATTGGAAATGTGAGAATTGTCTGTAGAGAAGTTACCCGGAGAGCAAGATGGAGAGCTTTCAATACTGTATATCCCACCTTTTATCACGTCTCCTATGTATGATACATCATTGTCAAGAAAATGCTATCACATTCTCACGTGCAAATGTAGAGTGCTCGAGTATTGCTCGCCAAGATCTAGCCAACGCTTTTTGGGACCGATTAATCCTTTCCCGTTTCCCCGCCATCAAATCATCCAGCTGCCGTGTCAAGACTCCGAGGCGAAACACTCTCACCGCCCCACGATACCCTATTGCTCGAGTATACCTCCTCCACACCCAAGATCTCGGGTGATACATATAGGACAATGAATCCGGTAAGATTTCTGAAACGGGACGGTGGGAGCTCTGCAGAAGAGAAGGATCGGGTCGTGCAGCAAACGGACCAAGACGCTTCTCAGTCGAGACTGAGTGCTGTTGAAGCGGGATATCTTGAGGATCCGTTCGCCAAATCATTTGTTGCTGGGGAGTTACAGAGGCGGTATCCATTGATAAACAGAGGTGCGGTGTATAGGTTATATAACTCTCCCGCTCGTTCTGACTCTGATCGAATTGCTTGCCCCAGGGACGTACATTCGCACAACCGCAATCGACAAGCTCGTCAACCATTTCCTATCCTCTTCCCCGGAGACGCCGAAACAGATCATCTCGTTGGGCGCTGGTTCGGATACCAGGTTTTTCCGCATAGCTTCTGCAAACCCGGGCGTAATACCAAACCTCATCTATAGAGAACTGGACTTCCGGGCCATCACAAGTCGGAAGATTGCTTCGATCACTGCTTCCCCGGCGCTCCAATCCCTCCTATCGCCACAAGACCTCTCGGTGGACCAGGTGGACGGAAGCCTCGTGTCAAAACACTACTCCATCCATCCCCTCGACATCCGTGCCCTCCACCCCTCTGCTGATTTCTCCGCTTCGATAAACACCTCCCTCCCAACGCTCTTTATTTCGGAATGCTGCCTCGTCTACTTATCCCCGACGGAAGCAGATGCCATTCTTAGATGGATAACAACAGACTTTTCCTCCTCGGTCGGTATAATATTGTACGAGCCGACTGGTGGGGACGACGCCTTTGGTCGTGTGATGATACAGAACCTCGCGGCGAGGGGGATAGTCCTAAAGACGCTGAAGAAATACTCTAGCCTCGAGCGGCAGGTCGAACGGTTAAGGGTTCTCGGATTCACGGATGGGCAACTCGCTGTCAGTGTTAAAGGGATACACGATGGGTGGGTCAGCGCAAGGGAGAGGGGGAGGATCGCGGGGTTGGAAATGCTGGATGAAGTCGAGGAGTGGGATATGCTTGCTGCGCACTACTGTGTGGCTTGGGGCTGGAGGGAGAGGGGTGGGGTGTTTGCGGGGTGGCGGGATGTGGGGCAGGGGGATCATTGACACCCCCGCGTTGGGGATGTAATACTATAGGAGGGTAGTGGAAGTGGGAGTTTGGGCAATTGGTTATACTATCATAAGATAATGATTGGATTGGGTTCTATTTTGCGCTCCATGAACTCAATTCCGTAATAAATCATGAAGCGCGTTCAACCTAGTACCGTATGCGATCCACATGGTGTTGAGAGAGGAGTACTGTACAATTCAGAATTCTGCGCAGCTTCTTGTCTGCCGACACCAGATATAACAACTCGATCGACACAGCACCCAAACCAATAGTATGATAATAGGATCGTGCTATGAGGATAACAAATAAACCACATAATATGAATAATAAGAATAACAGAACCCCTAGAAATCACGACGTCCACACAACCAAAGCAACTAGTCTCGAAAAACAGTACAGAACAGTGCAGTACGAGCACTGTACGAATATGAAAATGGAAAATCGAACTCTCGGAAGAAAGCCCAAAAGCCCAAAATTCCTATGATATTATGATACCACAAACCCCAGCCGCAAAAAAAAAAAGGAAAAAAAAAACAGCGCTTCGCCACTCAAGGACCTACCTTACCATACCATACCATATAACCGCTTACCGCGCGTACCGTACTGTAAGCGTAAATCGTCCTCACCTCATCATCATCATATCATACTTGGGCTCTACCGTAGCAAATTTACAATACCTACCGTATGGATACTAGGATTGCGGTATGGTACCAGTATACAAGTATAATATATCACAAAGCTCCCATCCTCATGCGTTCTCCCCGCCCCCCCCCTTTTTTTTTTTCTTCTTTTTTTTTCCCTCTCTCTCTCTCTTCGGCTTTCTACCGTCAAGTTATGATACCGATACGGTAGTCCACTTGTCGTATTCGAATCAGCGGTTTGACTCGGGCCCCCTTTTTCTTCTATCATACTGTATCCAACCTTCTAGAATATACGGAAATAACGCCATCTCGTGTGATGTCTTGGTATCCGCTTTTTTTTTTTTCCTTCTTCTTTTCTTCTTTTGGGTTTCTCTGCCGAGACATGTTCCGTAACCGTTCTGCGCAAGTACCGGTACTTGGATACATACCCCTGTTTCCACAATTGTGGCTTTGGGTTCTTACTCGGTGGTACAAGTACTGTATCATACCCATAGTTGATTGGTTGGGAGTGGGGCGTTGGTCGGGACTAGTATGTTTTTGGGGTTCGGTTGGGCGAGTACAAGTAGTGGGGTGGGGCGAATGCTTATCGTGGGATTGTATTGTATACCGGGGTAATTCACGTTTCTACAGTATCCAATGGTTTTGGGTACAAGCTATCATACTTTGGAAAAAGGAAAGAAAAAAAAGTGAAACTTCTCGGTTGCTTGCTCTACTCTATCCTCAAAAAAGCACGGTTACTGTAAAGGGGGAAGAAGAAGGTAAGGGAANATCTGCTCCTATCGTACCGCTACGTGACTAGGGCCTGGCCCGAACACGTTACAATATCGCTCATACTGGAGATAAGCGATATGCTGTATTTAAAGACTGCTGATCCCCGCGATAGAAACAGCAGACTTCGACAGACAGTGTTCTTAAATATACTTGGTTGAATGGTTACTTCTTTGATCTCCTATTACACCCCGTTCAAAGCCTCCTTTAGCAAGTAGCGCTCGCTTTGTGTTGACCACAAAGCCATCTACTCCTATCATACCGCTACGTGACTAGGGCCTGGCCCGAACACGTTACAACTGGCTCCGTGTCCTCTGGACTGATGAATCAACTTTTTCAACTGCTGGCTTCTCCAATCAGCCATAGGTAACAAGGAGAGCTAGCAAAGAGTTTCATGTCGATTGCAGTGACGAAACCTTTGAGTCTGGAAGGAAGACAAAAATGGTTTGAGGGGGGTTTTGTGGCACGATGAGGTCGAACCTTGTCTTTGTCCCGAGTAAAGCCAAGGTGGACTCAGACTTTTATGTTGACCATATCATGTATCCCCATCTTGTGCCTTTTGGCACCGTTGCTGTGAGAATTATGGATGGGTTACTGTGGTAGAAGATGGTGCACCAGGCCATAAAGGTAAGGCCACTCACTACAGAAATCTAAATGAGATGGAAACTACACGATGGCCAGCCCAATCACCAGACCTTAATTTGATAGAGGCATTATGGCTGGATATGGAGAACGAGCTGGGAGAAACTTGGGATCGGATTGGTGATATTCAGACATTAGAAACTGCTCTCAATACTGTTTGGCATGCAATTCCAGATGATAGGCTTGAAAGCCTCATCAGAACCATGCCCCAACGCCTCCAAGCTGTTATCGATACAGAAGGGGGAGCTACAAGGTATTGATTCTTGTAATTTAGTTTGTTCATAAACTGTTTATAGACTTCTTTTCTTTGCCGATTATATTCATAGAATATCACTTGTAGCATTTCCCATTTCGGAAGAGACCCGACTTTTTGCCGACACCAAAAGGTACTCATGAGTTATCACTCAAATTTCCCAATGTGGTTTGGTCTGCATACAAATGCCGCACCCCCTTTTGGGAAGGGACCCGACTTTTGTCAACCCCCTAGTACAGTACTGTACTCGGGTGTAAGGGTATTTGGGGACCGGTAACACAAGCACTGTTCTGGCGTGTTGCTGGAGAAAGTGCTCACAAATGCTTGTGTTACCNAAGTATGGAGAGGGGGGGGGGGAGAGGACGAACGGGGTTGATTTCAAGGTACCATGGCTCTCTCGGCTTTGTCAGATCAATAATGACCTCCGTGTAGTCTAGTTTGAGCTCTGCTAATGCTATGTGTGCGCGGTGAGCCCAGGGGCAGATACGGCTTGTGTAGAGGGTGATGGACATTTTGATCTTGGTGTGGGGCGGTGGGGTGAGGAAGGGTAAGGGAGGAGGAATGGTGCAAGTTATATATCGCTGTGGTTGTTGTTGTTGTTGTTGTTGTTGCTATTGTGCTGCCGACGTTAGGTGGGTATACGGCTAATGTGTAATCTTGGATTTGAAATCCACTTTACGTTGAAAGACGGATCGCGGAAGCACTCGCAGGTATGGGGTCGTTCGTTGCATGGGTTACAATATGATAGAAAGAGGGGGGGTATCCCTCCACCCATCCGCTCTAATCTACTTTTCGGCGGCGGTAACAAGTCCTAACTCCGTGCTTGAGTATTTGTCAGCTAATGTACAATACTGTACGAGTACGGTACTGTACTGTACTTGCGCTACACACTCCGCTAGGGATGGCGTGATGAAAACCGGTCTACCGTATGGTGCGGGAAGTCTGTTGCCGCGGTCTGGAGTCCGATGAATTGACACTCAGTTACTGAATTCAGCATTTTGTATCACTTTACCGGTACGCTACCGTAAATTTAAGAACCCGAATAATTGGCACTCGCGGTAAGACGTCCAAAATTCCCTCTCTCGGATAGGGGGGTGAAGACGCTACGAAAATTGACCCCCTCAGCCCCGACTGTAGAGAAAAAAAAATGCGTCCGACCATACCAGTAAAGGCAAGTCCAACGCCATAGCACGGGTGCCAATTATTCGGGTTCTTACGGTACCGGTACAGTGCTTTGTGCGATGACCATGAAATCTCGTTGAATAACGTCATATCGTGAATTCCATGAGACTAACTATCCGAACAAGCCAACGGAAGAAAAAAGGTTGGAAGTGGTAAAAAGGGAAAAAACATGAAAGATAAAAAGAATTCAAAAGAGATAAAACTCCAGCCAGGTAATTCCCAAGCACACTATGATATCTAATCCATTCCAATCCAATCCATGCCGTGATATGATGGGTGAAATGAAAACAAGTAAGCCAAGAAACGAAGTGGAGCAAGAAGGGGAAATCACAATCCTAACGGGAGCGACCCGATCCAAAACTAAAAGGAGGAAAGCAAAGTCGACGAGATCACCGTGACTGTCTCCTCTTCCTCCCCCCTGCCCTTGCGCTCCCGCCAATGTTCGAATTGAACTCATCCAACCTTAACCTCATCAAGTTCCCCGCCGCCTCCACTGCTAGCACATGTTCCTCTTGCATCTCCCCTCCCCCTCCACCTCTTTCGGCGGGAGAGGTGGAGGAGGAGGGCGACGATAGTGAGAAGGAGTCGCTCCGACAAACCCGCTGCCCACGCGAGAAGGTCCCCAGGACGAACCTCGGCGGGGCGGATACTCGGGCATGCTTTGCGCGCTTGGGGGTTGGTTCTGGCTCTTGTGGTCTGGGCCGGTAGTAAGAATTTGCGTTTGTTTCGGTGTGTGGGTACGGGAGGTGCAGGAGGGGAGTTATTGGTGGGAGAGATTTTTCCTTTTCTCCCTCTTGTTGTGGGCTCTGCTTGTTCGCTACGCTCTTCTTGTTGTTTGTGTAGAAGGTGTCCGTTGAAGCTCTAGTATCCCTGTCTTGCTCAGCATCTTGGTTTGGTAGCAGTAGTAATTGTGGTCCTCCGTCTGCAATGCTGCTATTTTCCCCATCAAGCCTCCTCCTCTGCGGACTATTCCCGTCCGTCCAAATTTCTCTCACGGGGTCGAAATACCTTTTTGCAGAAGATGATGGTGATGATGATGATTCGGCAGGAGGAGGTGGTGGAGGAGGGGTGCGCGTGCGTGTTCGGAGGCGGTATTGGGCGTAGATTTGGCTGCTCGAGGAGGAGGAGTGAGGTGGTGGCGGCGGTGGAGAGAGGCTTTTCCGTCTACGAGTGGTGGGGTATCTTGGGTCTACTGCTAGTGCTGTTGGAGAAGAGGAGGAGGAGGGGGAGGGGGGAGATGTGGAAGAGGCAGATGCGAAGCACAATGAGGGTGTTCCTGGACCTACTGCAGCGGCACTGGGTGTGACTGATGGTGCTTGTTGACGTTGATTCTGATGTTGGTGATGGTGTATGGTAGCGTGCAAGCGCCTTTTCTCGATGCAGAGTTGAGCAGCGGATTTCTGACAGCAGGCCCTTATTATCTTGGCATCTATCTGGTATTTGCCGAACTCCGGGTGGTGCTCTGGAAGGCATTGCTCTGGGAATGAGTCCCCGAATATAATGGTTAGTGCATAACGGATCCTGTAGCAGAACTTTGCCGCGAGGGCCTTGGCTGCTTCGTATGGTATCCAGTAGCCTGGGTTGCTCCTCCTCCCCACCGGGATGGGGTTTGTTAGTTTGATATCTTAAGGGCTTCATGGGTGCGACAGTGCCTGTCTGCCTACCTTGTGCGTGAAGGTTACCCCCCGTAATGTTATGGCACACGGATGCAAGTCCTGGATTAACCTTTTCTCTGACGGCATTCCCGGGTTCAGTCTGTCAAAATTAGCCCATATGTTAGTTATTTCGTTTTCCTTCACCAAAATTCTCTTCTCTCTGGCAAAAGCTAAATAAATCCAAGTTTTGCTTTTTCCACCAACCTTCCCAGGCTTACAGCAGTCGAAGAAATCGTGCACTCTCACGAGACCGTTATAATAATCCCACATCACCCACCACCATTTTTTCTCTCCCTTCACGTTCGGCGCTGTGAAGCGGTATTCGAACACTGCCGATAGGGATTAGCGACAGAACGGTAGTTATTGCTTTGTCCCCCCGTTTTCTTTTCACTTTCTTTCCTGGGGCGGGGGGGTTCCTCTCACCGTCAAAACGATTCCTCCCAGTTTTTCGAAGAAAATCTTCCTTACTCCCCTTGAATGGTATGCTCCTCGGATAGCTCCCGACCCCATCGGAAGGGTACAACTCCATTTCGAGCAGCTTCTGACGGTTATACTCTGACTGCTGCTGCTCATGGGGTGGGTAATTGACCCTCTCTTTCAATGTGCCCTTGGTGACGACACGTTCCTTGGGTGTCATCCGACCTGGCCGTGCCTGCCGATGAAACACGGGAGGAGAGAACTTTATTAGCTGGGGCCCTGACTGCAATTGCGGCGATGGTGGCGGTGGTGGAAGAGGGGGAGGAGGAAAAAACAGAGAAGTTGGTGGTTCGATGTCCGGCTCAACCTTTATGACAAGTGATGGTTCGTGAGCTTCCAGAAGCTTTTTGGTTTTTTCAGTGGATGAGGGTGTCCAAGACATGCCTTTTGGGAAGTCGCTCTGTTCTTTTCTTTTTTTGGGGGGGAAGGGAAAACTCCTGGGTCGCAGAGGATTGTGGGACCGAGTGACGATATGTGATAGTACGTAACGTATGTCGTCGACCCAGTTAATAAACGGATACGGAAAGGGATTTATGTAGCCGCTATTCTCCACCCAACTTAGCGATCGATGGAACAAAGATGGGAGAAGGATTGGAAAAGAAAAAGATTAACTCAATATACCGATGGTGGGTTTCGGGGTGTTTCGAGATGTTTCGAAAAGGTGGATTGTGTGCAGTTATTTATTTATTGATTCGACTAGATTTTTCTTTTTTTCTCGCCGATTGATTCAATGAGATGGGGAAAGGGTGGGAGGGAGGGTGGGAGGGAGAGAGGGAAGGGAGCAAGGAAGGGAGGAAGGATTAGTTTGGTGAACTGTTTCCCGGGGAAAGAAGGGGGGAAGAAAACCCGTCAAATGAATTGTTATTGAGATGCTTGCTGCACGGGTCCAGATTTTTGGTATCTTCTGTTCCTCTTCTTCTCCCTGACTACTTAGGTGTTCTTTGGTACCTTCTCCCCTCCGGCCTCTGTTGGTGATCCGAAGTTCTTATCCTGTCCGCGTGTCTGTGCTCCTTTATACCTTCACTCTCGAGGTGGAAAGTGTGTGCAATGCAAAGTCAACGACGGCCGACCGAACTTGGATCGGACTCTGCAAGGCCCTCTCCGCCCCGATTAGCGAGAGTAAGGGTGAGGGTGAGTAAATGAAAGATAGATTGATAATGAAAGAGAATTTCTTTCTTTTCTTCAAAAAGACAGAGGGAGCGCTGGGATTATCATGTAGGTATTGCACGCAGAAGCTGTATTAGCCTTTGTTTAGAAATGAACTAGCTCCAATTTCTCTTACTCTGGAATCTTTCTATTGTTGTCATTCCTCCGGCTCTTCTCTTCCTTTCTTTCACTTTTTTTGTCTTGTACGTGTGGAGAAGAATGATCCTCTCTATGACGAGGAGAACTGAAAGGGATGCCGTTTTAGAATATTCTAGGAAACGGAACAAGTGTTTTTCTTCTTCCTCTCCTTTTTGGTTGCGAGGGAGAGAGGGAGATGAGCGGAACAACCTTGTGAACTGTGGAGACCCAGATATCTGAAGCAAGCACGCGTCCAAAACCCAAGCCAGAAGGCACCATGTGCCTATTTTAGATCAGAGGGGGAGGGGAAGGGAGAGAGAAAGCTGATAGCCTTGATAATACGTATGGACACAGGCTAGGAATCCGGAATTTCCTAACGCAATGATAAAACTACGAGTAAAGCAAAGGAGAAAGGAAGAGGGGGCACACAGGCCATCCATCAAAACCGGGAAAAAGAGAGGTGGGAGGATTGCCCGATGGCCTACCCCACCAATAGGAAAAAATATTTAATCGGGCTCGAGAGGATTCGATAGCAGCTGGGAGCTCAGCCGATGGCGAGTGCATGGGAGGTTAGTTTGCTTCCATTGTCCCTCTTTTTTTCTTTTTCCCTTTTTACTTACTCCTACGTTGCTTGATTGCTGGCCCGTCAAAGAGAAGGAGGTGGAGTAGGAGCCAGTAGAGGGAGGGGGGGGGAAGCATCCGATTTGTATACATACCTCGTGCAGCATGCGCAATGCCGTTGAAAGGGTGAGCGGTGGTGATTCTGTGGTAAACCTGGGAAGGGCATATAACGGGCGACTTGGATGAAGAGGTGTGACGGACGGTGCGGTGGGTTCATATGCAGGGAGAACAAACCTGGGTGGTCTTTTTGTTCCAGAAACCATGCAGGTATCCCTTTGATGTTCCTGATGTTGGGTGATATAGGCACTTTGTGTGCGCATAACATCGTGCATCGTTTGAACTGTCTTCCATTTACTTATTTTCGCTCCATTGCTATCCCTCTTGCTCCGCATACCGTGTTTTAGACACCGCCACGGGGATATATTCCAACCGCGGCCAGGACCGTTCAAATGGGAGTGAGAAGTAAGAAGTGGAAAAGCACGTGAGCAGACAGTGCGCTGACGCAGTCGAGCGAGTGTTTGTGTCACTATCCCGAGGGATATACTGAAGCTTTACCGCACCCACGGTAGGGATGATGCAGCTGAGATCGAAGCCCTACGAACTGCCTCAGGGAAGATCCGCTGCAAAGTAGTTGGTGAATCACACCCATTGCGATATGCTATCCGTACATCGTGCGGTGCAACCGACAGCGTTCAGTGCAACCTGCGTTGTTTGGTCGACGGTGGTACTGTACTGTAGCTGCGACTTGGTCGCAGGTCCGATCGAGCCCCAGAGCGAGGGACAAAAGAGAGACCCAAGAGGGGAATAAGGTGACACGACCAAGAACAAGTGGAGAGGTCGAGAAGGATAATACCCGGCACGCCATCTCCCAAGCACAAAACAAGAGAGCAGCAACGGGCAAGCAACCAGTTCAAAGAAGCCCCACAAGACACCTGCATGATCGAGGTTGCATACCAGTATGCAGCTTGCTTACGGTACTCCTTGGCAAGGGGCTTCAATCGGTTATCCTCCCTTCCACCCCGTGGGAAACAAAAAGGTCAATGGGCGGGCTACCTGATATGCCAACCTGTCAACAATACCGCTACGTGTAGCGGATAAAAACAATTCCCTGAAAAAAGTCCCGGCGGATCTGAACATTTGGGGTGGGGTCGTCAGTATCAAAGATCGGTAGCTTTGGCGGCTTCTCACATTATTCTGCGGCCGGGGTTGATGTGCTACGGGTCGAGTATATAAGGAACTTCATCCGATGGCGGAGAAAGGGGATGAAGGAGATGAAGGGGGGGAAATGGCCAGCCTGGTGTACTGTGTTCCGGGGTGAAGGATAGTAAAGTGGAGGCTTGTGGGGAGAGGAAGTTGAAGGGATTAGTATGTATTGGCTTGCGTGTATCTGTAGTAAGACGGTGTGTAAGTACAGAATATACAATAACCAGACCGGTGAGTTACATCCAAGCACTCACAAATTCCCCGCCTCGAATTGCTTCTTTCTCCCCCGCCAACCCGTTCCAGATGAACGCGCACCAGCCCGTCAAGTTCCGCATTCAAGCAGTTCTTTGCGCGTACCGAGTGCTGAATTTGGAGGCGTGATTCCTGATCTAAAATGTCGTGGTTTAAATCACCGGTCCCTCCGGGGGCATTGCAAGGTCTTTACTACTATCTACTATTCCATACCCCCGGTTTCGGTAGTTCCTAATTTCCCTAATTTTGATAAATGCCAAATACTGGTATTAGTGTTAAACCGATGCTGCAAGAGGATATCATAATGACTGGCCACCAGTTACGCCGAGGCCCGAGAAAAAAGGGCTTCAGAAAAGCTGCTGAGTCTCTCCCATTCATCGCCTTCTCTTCCGCTGATAGCATCGCTCTGCCGGCTTGCTTATTTTGGAGATCCCGGATGTCAAGATACACTCGGGACTAGGCAGTGCATTCCCACAGGCACCACCACCACCACTACCGAATCGGGCTACCGTTACTCTAAGCAAGCGGTGTGTTACATGTGAAAACGAGGGAGATTCGGTACCGTACAGTACAAGTACTTTCACCGCTGCAGGGGGTAAAATCAATTCATCTGTACGAGTAATTCAAGCGTTTTCTAATAGCGCCATCGGTTGCGGCGCACACTAGTAATCCGGAACAACAGCCTGAGATCATGAGATATGGTGCTGGCCATCTATAACGTTCCCCAAGTCTAATGCAATGGGGATGCAAGTTTAGCACATTAGGGTAGCTTGAATTACTACTATTTGAAGGACATAGGGCTTTTGGTGTCTTTTCTTAGGCTTAAAAATATTGTCTTATCATGTGATATTACTCGCGCTGAGAAAAAGTCTCCGGGCAAGGATGCCAAGACCTCACTCGATTTTTGAAAATCAAACGCTCGTGTGGCCAAGTTGAAGCAGGACACCTGAAGTGATAACATCCATACAAAGTAATCACCTTCAACTAGGCCACACGAGCAGCCTAACGAGGTAGAAGAAAAACTAGAGTCTGTATAAACGAATAGCATAATCGAGAAATAAACAAAGATAATAAAATAAATAAATAGAAATGTTTTAGCCATTGTATAGGTTTCCACAATTTTGACGGGACACTTCTGCTAAGCGTCTTGGAAGTGCTGCAAAGAAGGAATTTGTAATATTAAATGGAATAGACTTCCAAATCTCCTCCCACGCTACAAGAGTAGCTTCCTTTGTCGTAGGAAAAGGTTGTAGTTTGGCAAGATGTCGTCGAATATAGTCCCATACCCGTTCAATCGGGTTGAGATCAGGAGAAGCTTTACATGTAAAATTTGTTTCCTTATTAGCTGTGCAAAAAAACTGAAATTACCAGTAGGAGAGAGTTACAGGCAGGCCAGGCAATCTTATTAATTCCTGAATTTGAGTGGTGTTCATTAAGGAATTTAGAACGATGTGGTCCAGCTCCATCTTCTATTAAAAAGACTTGACCTCTCTCTCCATGTTCAGCCGATGCCACAAGCTGGCGGTAGAAGGGATAGAGTCGCTGTTCACAAACACTTTCATGGTAGCGGAACCAATCAATTCCTCCCTTCCTCTTATTTCCTCTTGATTTTTTAGTGATCTTATATGGGTTCGCAGGTCGACCACGAGGTCTTTGACCTTTGGGAATGGCTTGACGACATTCCATTTCTTTTTTATACCAATCATCCCGCGCCTCTCGAATAGCCTCTTCTGCTATCTGGTTCTCCTTAGCTAGCATTTCTAACGCTAGCTCTTTCTCCTCCGGGGTTTCCTCCTCTCAAACAAAAAACGGACACTCTATACAAGGGATACCGTAAGCGATAGCACCCCAAAACATTAGACGTGTCTGACCTGGTCGTTCAAGGTTCACACAATCTGGATGGTACTCCTCGCCAGCCTTGCGTATAACTCTTTCGGGTCCATAGTGATCACCAACAACCAAGTACATCTCATCGGTTGAAATCCAACCATCAAAGTACCCCTGTACTGGTTGGTCTTTCAGTTGATCACTGAAAAGTTTTCGCTTGTGAAGATTGTTGGAGGAAACTTTAGGCTTTGTTCTTGGGATATGGTGATCATATCCCGCTGCTTTCAATATGTGGGCAAGAGATGTACGATGGATTTCGAAGGGCATTTCTTTTGCTAACATTGCAAAGGACTTACGGCGCTGCTGGGCATCTCGGGTTGCTGTCTCAATAATAGCACGCTGTTGGTCCTCATTGAATTTCTTCAGCCTTCTAGAACGTGGGCCTGGCTGGAGCTTCTCATCATCCAGAGGAGAAATTCCCGTCTCTGTCTTCGCCTTCGCTACACTAGTCTCAGTGTGAGCAATAATATCGTGTACGGTACTCTTGGGAATTCCAAGCTCGTTTCCGATCTCACGCTCTGATAACGGGTGGCGTTCCTGGTGATGATACAAGGCCAAAATAGCTCCGCGGTGCGAGGGAAGGATTTCATAGTTGGGGACTCGAGGAACAGGTCCTTTCGATGAGATTTGAGGTGGACGGCAAGTCATAACTTGAAGTTGGGAGCAATAGGAGTGTAGTATTCAGAACTTTAGCAGGGGGGTGGCGATGGATTCATTAAGCGATACACTGACTTTAGTTGTGTTGCATACTCGAGCACTACCACAACTCTTTCAAAATTCATGCTAGGTCTTGGCGTGCTTGCCCGGAGACTTTTTCTCAGCGCGAGTACATAGGCTTTCCTATTGAGACAGAATAAATAGAGAGAAGATAGAAAATCAATTGAATTTTAGTACAAGAACAAAAAAATAGTAGAAACACAGATTCAGGTGAATCAGAGTTAGAATAAACCTTATGGTGGAATTTGTATTTTGAGGATACAAGATGTTTATAGTTTTGAGAGCCATAGATCTCACCAGATTCATCAGCTACAATTATTTGTTGAGTTCGTTTGAAGAATTTCAGGATTAAGGTATTTGGAACCTATGCTAATGCCTGTAGAACTAACTTCTTTAGAGAAGAAAAATTGAATCTACAGTTAAGTCGAGTAAAGTGTTTGGCAGCACCCTAGTAATACTCAATAAAATTGAGCTCTCAGTAAAAGGGAGGATAAAACAGGACAAGGTGGCCAGCTACTTCAATATTTTCTTGAATTTCTCCTTTTTGTGCAGCAAAGTCAGGTTGTAATGCTAAAAGCCCACAACTACAGGATGTATAATCTTTTAGGCAGAGAGGACCGACCTTTGACTTACCAGAGAAGGTTTTAGTCCTACATTATGATAAGAACTGAGGCCCAATAGTTGGCCATAGTTCTCATTCAGTAAGGACAGTTCAAAGCCCTTTTGGTATCCCATTATCATGTACCATTGGCTGATACCAACCACTTTCAGGAGAGGATAGACTCTGTACAAAGATAATACACATTGGTACTACATTCTTTCCTCTATCTTCCAAGTTCATCTTGCTTACTCTTAATACATCAGGAGCAAACTTTGCATGATTTTTAGCATTATCAAATATGAAAAGTATCTGAAACCCTGGAAAATCTTTTTTAAAATTTGGAATGGTCTTCTTCTTATTTGCTGCAATAGCTTTGCCCCATCCCACCAAATATCACCACTACACTTGAGAATTTCACAAGCATCTCCACCCCCTAAGTGCCTAATAGGAGTAAGGAAATTGGACCTATACAGTCCTTGGCCTTTTCCTTTCTTTTGTAAAGGATTATGAGAGTCACGAACCCAGGCAAAATGCCTGCTATCATTGGCATTGAAGGTAGACTCATCATATGTAATGATTACAACAGGTTGTAATTCACCAGAGAGAAGGCATGGCTTTGGCAGATAGTAAAAGTCTTTATCCCACTCAACTAGTTATGGCTGAAGCTCTTTAAGCATAGGTAGAAATACTTCATTCCTATACTTTTTTATATTATCTCATTCATGGTTATTATTATACACAGCCTTGCGGACCTCTCTCTACTTGTAACCAAGCTTGGATAGCCACCTTCTTCCTGTTTAGCTACTAATAGTTTTTCAAATCGTATGGATAACTTGGCCCTGGGTTGGCTTAACTGGTAAATCATTTCAATCAGTTCAGTGTTGACTGATTATAGTTGCCATCCGATAGGAGTCAATATCTATATTTACCAATAGTATTGTTATTAGCTTTATCTATTTTTAAAGAATCTACAGAACCTCTTACTTCTTAAGAATTCTTTATAATAGCAATTGGAAATATTACTTACTTTGTCCTCCTTGTGAAATATAATCTCTAACAGCTAACAGAGTACTCTCATCTTCCAATATACACCAAACTTTCTGGTGTTTTCCTGGTCTGGTATGAACAATTTCATGTTTTTGAACCCAGTAAACCTTGTTCCAAAGTATATATTTTTGAAGACGCATTCCTAAAAGGTCACTATTGACCACTTGTTGTACAAGAAACTTCCAAGTTCTCAAAAGATCTAATTGAGGCCACTGCAAAGCTTGCTTTTCATGGTAAACTTGAAGTTTAAGAAAGCTAAAAACATGCTGATACTATTGAAGAACTGGACCAGTCAATTGACATTGTTTGTGGCAAGGAAATAGGACCTTTTTCATATCATGAGTAGTAGCCTGTAGGATAGAATGCCGTTCTTGTGAAGGAATTGTCTTGGCCCCTTTGCCTATTCACCTTGGCCAGTGTTCCAAGAGTAATAATTTTGAAATACTCATATCTAGAATTTCTCTAGTATTTCATACCAGCTGGGATGCTCTAGTCTCTTCACTATCTGAAACCTCTTGATCCTATACACCAACCATCTAGAATTAGAAATTTAAATTCTATTTATACAAAGTAGAAGTATATTTACATACAGGAATTATGGACTTAGCTTGTTCTGCTAATTTCTTCTGAGTCTGCCATTTTGGAGACTGTAATGTACTTGTTTTATCAGGTGTTTGTTGCTTGGGTATACTGAGAGTAGTACTTCAGAACCTAGTATCTGGTTGTTGTAAACTATTTCTAACCAGGGACATCATGGCTACTTGACTGGAACTACCAACAGCAGGACTTTGAGTAGGCCTGGGCTCTTGTGCAGTCGTGTCCATTAAATAATTACACCCCTGGGCAACAACCATGACAACCACAATCAACCAATTCAACCACAAAAAAAAAAAAGATACAAATTCAATTAAGAAATAGATGAAAGTAAATATCATAAGCTCCAAAGAAATCCTGCTACCATTTTGTGTGACCCCCATCTGCATCCAAAACAGCCTGAATTCTCTCAG